>JAODAG010152981.1:0-16696 GCA_027574785.1 Orphnurgus asper
ATATATATAGGTTATATATACATATATAGGATATATATATATATGTGTATATATATATAGGCCTATATATTAAATTATATATATAACCATATATATACTACTAATACTACTACTACCACTACTACCACTACTACCACCACTACCACCGCTACTACTACTACTACTATTCCCCCTTTCAGTTCTAATCATTTGCGAACTGCTCACTTCAACGAAACATTCTTGATAATCCTGCATATATATAATATAATACGCTTTACTACAACTCCTTCGATCAGTTATAATCTTTTGCACTGCCACCTGTATACAACCTTTCCTCTTTGATTCCACGACTGGTACTGCCCTCCCCAAACCACGCATCCTTCGTTCCATTGTCAAGACTTCCGCTCTTCCTTCCAGCTAAGCACTTGGAGTTGCCTAGCAACCCAAAACAAAGAAATAGAAAAGCAACCTTATGACAGAGCCAGCGATCTTGCATCTTCCTCACTGCTTGAAGTTGGCATTACATGCCAAAATCATATAAAGAAAATAAATGATTATAATTATACAGTCTTGGAAAAGCCCCCAACTCACCAAGGAACAACATGTAGCCAAAATAATATTAATACACACAAACCATACATACATTACGTAAGAAACTTTTCATAAAGTAATTCTCAGATGTAGCAATCTCTAACCCACGTTCAACCCAATAAGTAGTAATGGTACTGGAAGAGAAACAACAACGAACTGTATTATACCAGTACTTTGTACTCTCTCCTAACTGGTTGTGATCCAGAGACCACAGGTGAAGTTGCTGTGACATGATTGTCGACTAGGAGTTGTTCATCGGCTTCTACCTCTTCGGGTAGACTATCATTATTATCTAGTTCATCCTGGCATCTGGGTAGTGTTTCTCTTGGGATTGGAATCATTACCTTCCAGTCCAAAAGTCCAGAAGGCTACCTTCTCGTCCGACCATCAAATAGAATGGAGTGTGGCCTGTGGACGAATGTGGTGTGTTATTGTTGATGTGAGTTCTGGAAACCTACTTGGCCAATTCCTTTTCTTCTCCTCTGGTAGGGAACGGACCATGTTAACAAGTGAACGATTTAGCCTCTCACAAAGTCCATTTCCAGCAGGATGATAAGGTGGTGTCCTGCTCTTTTGTATACCATACCAATTTGCACAAGTAGGCAATCACAGCTGATTCAAAGTTTCTTCCTTGGTCTGCAAGGATTCTGGCTGGGCAACCATATTTTGTGAAGAATTGTTGCCCAAAGCACTCTTGCAGTCGTGGTGATTGCACTCTGATTCTTGGTAGGTACTTCCACGGCGAGCTTAGTGAAGTGATCCGTCATAACTAAGACATTCTCATACCCATCTAATGAAACATTCATCTTGTCTTAATCGGTACCAGCTTAGCCTTGGTGCTAGGAGCGCGAGGTCTCCTCACACTACATCTTGCGCATCTTTCACAGTATTCTTTCGTCTGTGTAGTCATTCCCGGCCAGTAGAAGCGGCTCCTGAGCATTGCCAATGTCCGCTCTGATGATGGGTGATTGGCACGATCACGCAAGGCAAGGAGAACTTCAGCTTGAAGACTATCTGGAACAATGAGTTGTGAACAATGAGTTGTTGTTGGAATCTGGCCCCACGTTTCTCCTTGTACGTTCGGTACAAAAGCCCGTCAACCACTTTCAATTTCTGCCACTGGTTACAGAGGACTTTAATCGGTGTTCTTCCCTGAACATTGGGCCTGGTTCCTTCGTTCAAACAGTCTATCACCTTTAATTATGATATCTTCTCGTTCTTTGGAATGGAGATCTTCCCTCGTATAGCTTGAAAATATTTCACTACATTGGTCAGCTTGTCGCTTCATTGCGTAATCAATCATGTCATCTTCATCAGTATCCCCAGACTGGGCCAGCGCATGTGGAAGCCTGGAAAGTGCATCAGCATTTGCGTTGTTTTGTCCGGGCTTGTAGGTAACCGAATTGTTGAAACAGGAGAGTCTTGCAACCCACCTTTGCTCGGTCGCTCCAAGGTTAGCAGAAGAGATGCACTAACGGATTGTAGCGCACCCCGCGGTGATGGTAACACGAAATGGACAAGGAAACAAGAGACAAACTCAAAGCTGTTCAGGGTTAAACTGTATTGCTCCTTTACTTCTTCCAGTCTTCTACTATGCTGCTGTTACTAAATGATTACAATTTCTTCTAAACTACTAAACTAATTATGTACAATATATACAAGGTGGATGTCTTCCTCCTAGTGAGCCTCGAGTAGCTTGTTCTCCCTCTGACTGCTGGTTTCAGACTCCTCTCTGCCTAAAAATGCTCCTCCTTTTATAACCTACCTGGCTTACCTCAAACCAGACGCGTACCTCAAACGAGACGCGCACCTCAAACTAGACGCGTACCTCAAACGAGAGGCGTACCTCAAACGAGACGCATACCTCTGTACCTATACGTACTCTGTACTTGATAATCAATTTGCTAGATTACCGGTCACCTATAAATTAACATTCAAACAATTACAACTTGCCAAACTATTCTAATATAAACCGGTTTAATTAATACGTACTCGCAACAGGTAATGAATGATACAATCCTAGGACTTTAATGCAATTGTCCAAGTTTAATTTGATTGATAATCCTTCCCTTTTCTTCAGTTAGACCATACTCTAGTTACCAGTAGTTTAAAACATTTCATACCTGGTAAACTGAAATCAATGATGACCTGGTTTGATAAAAACAGATATTTCACTGCAAGATCTGGTGATTCTCAATAGAACTGAAATTGATAATTTTACGGTAGTTCCCAAGGCTAGAATGCTTCTCTGCTGGTCCCAGAGAAAATTTGAAAGTTCATTTCAATATGCCATTTGATATAGGCTACATGCAAAACATCCTAACTGTTCAAGATGGCATTATTTCCTGTGAATGGTGGCGCATCCGGTAGTTGTAGCGGGCCACGGTTAATACTCTCAGGTCCAGTGGCCCATGGTTACTCCTTGACTTTCAAAGTCAATATTGAGAAGCTTGTAGCCCCGATAAGCTGCGTTATAACTGGTGCCATCTGGCAACTTTACCGACTCAATCACCTCACAATAGTCTACCCCCATAATATAGTTATTCGTCCGATATTGACGTTGAAAACTTGTTGTTCCTTCGGCTCTAGGGCCACAAGACTGGCAGTCGGATGTCGGCGTCGGCCAGGTTAAAAACCGTGGATCAGGGAGCTTGATGCAAGTGGGTCAAGTGGTATCAGCCTCCAAGGAACGTTCTGGAGTGGGGATAACTTTTCTGGGACGGCAACAGCTTCTTGGTCGGGAGGTGGTTTTGGCAAGGTGGGCGCAATGTCTTTAATCGGTGCCTTACAAGGTGGCGGATGGCGAGACGTGACTCTTGTTCGGTGTTGTGGCCATTGGTGATGATGGAGTCGGTGATGGTGGAATCTGTGAGAGACCTCTCAACTTTGGTGTCATCGGGTCAAATATTGATGCCACATGGCCAGGTATTGGGTCTGTGATGGGGTGGAGCGCCATTGAGGGGCTGCTAACTGGTGGTAACAAGTCTGTCAGGGATGGATCTGGGCTCGATTCAGAGTCCTTCGTAGATTGCAGGGATTCTGAGAAGCTATTTTCTGGAGGCGTTGCAGTTGTTGAATAGTATCCTGCTGGTCGACGGGACTGATGGGGCACCTTTCAAATTATCTTGGCTTGTTTTTAGCTGAGTTTTCAGAGGGGGGGCTCTCTGGAGATGTAAGTGACTCAGATAACTGCTCTATAGGTCTCTATGACTCTAAGTCATCGGGATTTCGGCGGGCGTGGTAACTGTAGGTTCATCAAGGATTTTATGGTGGCCTGTCTTGCCTCCCTATGTAGGACTTGGCTTTATGTGTGATCTGAATTGCCTATGCCTAACCTCTGGCAAAGTACGAGATGTTTTCTTCCGGTGATGAAGACTTGGTGATCTTGAATTTCTTTGACAAACTTTGCGGAATCTCTCATTGTTACCTCTTCGGCCCGTTCGGTAACTACATTCCTTCTGGTCACACTAAAAATGTTTGTTACTGTTGACCTCCCTCTCATGAAGACTGCATTGTACATTCACGTTCATTATACCGATGTACATGAGTTTTGCGGTCGTTTATTTTTTCTGCCTTTAATTCAGGTGAGTTCGTGCAACTTCATGAATTCTCCTCAGGACGTCTTCCAATTGGTCTGCATATTCAGTTGAGGGTATAGGATTTTTCCCAGGTGGGTTAGGTATCAACAGATCCAGTGGCATGGCCACATTCCTACCTAACATTAATTCATTGGGTGTAGCTCCAGTTGACATGTCTATTTCCAATGTGCGTAACTGGCAGAGGGCCTGTGATGTCCATGACACACCTTTGCATTGGGGACCCCACAACATATGTCTTCATGAATGCTTGCGACTTACGGGTGCTCCTTCGAGAAGCACACAAATCACACTGCTGGTAATATCTTTCAACGTCTCGTCGGAATGCACTCCAGTAAAACTTTGGTCTCAATCTGTGTAAAGTTTTATGGACACGCAAGTGTCCTGACAGAAGGTGATCATGGGCCAACCGCAATACTTCAGCTTTAATCTTCTTGGGTACAACCAATTGCCACCAAATGTCCCCATTTTCTGTTTCAAATTTGAGCCAGTAGCTCCTTTCCCGTGACACAGTAATGTCTCTTCACTTTTGAAAGCGTTCTACTGAAATTGGAGATGACATTCTCACTCCGCCCTTGTTCCCAAACTTGTTCGCATCTGTATCAATGATGAACCGACCATCTTGTTCAGGGTATGGACAGTACTGGTGCCTCCATTAATGCCTTCTTCAATCGTTGAACAGCTTGTTCACTCTCGTCATCCCAGGTCAACCTTTTCCCCTTTTCTGTTAGACGATGTAGGGGCTTCGCAATAGTTGCAAACTCTTCAATAAAACGACGATAGTATGCACAAAGTCCAAGAAAGCTCCCGACTTCAGTTAGGTTCTGGGGTAGAGGCCACTCTTGTACGGCTTTAATCTTGCCTGGGTCTGTACTAATACCCTCTGAGGTAATGCGGTGTCCAAGGTATGCCACCTCTGTTTTGAAAAAGTGGCATTTTATTGCAGATAATTTCAGCCATGCGGCATGTAAACGTTGTAGAACCGCTTCAAGTCTATATAAATGGATTTCGAAACTGCTTGCATATACTATGACATCAGCCAGGTAGATAAGACAGGTGTGCCACTGTAATCAATTAAAGAATACATTCCATCAATCTTTAAAAAGTAGCGGGAGCATTACACAACCCAAGATTAGCTCACAAGTTGCTGATTCCAGAACAGGTCTCTCTTCCACTGTCTGGATTGAAAAATGTCAGATTTCAAAAGTGTTATATTGGCTCCAATGTCCACTAAAGCTGATACTCGTTATCCACTTATGTCTACCAGCAGGAATATACCATTACCCCCTTTGATTGTTCCAACTCTAACCGACACCTTCCTAGGCCAATCAGAATGTTCAGTTCTTGTCAAATTCTGGCCTACAAATTTGAGAAGTTCTCTTTTAGCGCACCTGAAGATTTGAAGTTCTGAAGTTCTTGCGTTTTGTCATCTTTGTCATCTATATAGGTTTTCGGCAGCTACTTTGGTAATGGCCATATTCGTTACAGCTGTAACACTGTATCTTACTCCTTCCACTCGTTGATGCCTGGTCCATTTTCTCCCATAATTATTTCATTTCCTTCATCACAGCACGTATTGTTTCCAGAAAGTTTGAATTTGAAGGAAGAGCCTTAGTTGGGACATTTTCATCTTGTTTCTGAATAGTCCTGACCACCTTTGTGCCAAGGAAACTACGATCTCTCTCTGCATTGTGGAAGGCTTCCATCTCAAGGGATGCCCTAATAGCATCATCTAAATTAATGGATCTTGCCTGGTACACACCGAGGCGCCGGTTGAGTGCATCAACCAAATGGTCAGTCGCCATCCGTTCAGAAGTACCTAATTTCTTTACTACAAATATCCGGCCACTCAGGTGAAACTCAGTTGTCTCATTCGTTGTTTTGACCCACTTCTCTTTCTTGTTACATCTTATCAGGTCCACTCATCTCACTCCTAACGATGCGTTATGGCTGCCGACCAGTGGCTGTGTTTGGAGGGCTTTTATTCGGAATAGGATACGTGGGACAGGGCTTCCTCAACGAACACCTTATCTCTCTTGCACTGCTTTGCACCATTTCTGGTAAAATTTTGAAACTTACTAATTTATCTGAAAGCATATGAAGCATATGGCGTTAAAAAAGTCGGTATACATAGGATGACATTTAAATCAATAGGCGGAAATAGACCAATCAATGGATAATTAAAAGCTTAGATGGCCGGTCACTGTTACTTCCATCATATTACACTGGCATGGATTCAGGGTAGTTTGGAAAGATTTTATATGCACTGAGTTAAACCACGTTGGATATTATTCGATTATTATCCTTGTTATGTTTAGTGTTTAACTCCATTGCGAGTTAACGATGTAGTGCAGAGAGAGAATGTACGTCGTAGTGTTTAAATGCCTTGAAATATGCTCTTCATACTCACTTACTTCATTTGTAACTTGACATTCGTTTCATATTTAACTTTATTATGTGTCGTTTGTAAAAGTTCTTCGCCTCTTTCGGCAGAGTGCTTCATAAACGTATAGATTAAAGTTTGTAACGTCATGAAACGGATACCTGTACAAATAACTCGTAAATTCCGTATGGTTGAGTAAATTTTCTCGTCTCAGGTTCTTACAAGCATGTATAAGCACATTTGTAATAACACATCTTTCACGTATGGTTTTAAAACGGCTGCATGCATGCCCAGATTTGGTTGCGCGAGTAACGCAAACAGAGCTAGAGTGCACCGTGTGTCTGGATCAAGTGAATGTAATGGTGGTTCCCTGCTGAGAATTTATACTTTATTATAACCAGTACAAAACTATTTATTTCTCCGAACGGCGCAATTGGCTCGCTTCAATGACTTGTAGTATATACTTGTAATACTAATAGTGATGTTCATGGACGGAGGTCGACAGGCTAATTTGTAATAACACATCTTTCACGTAGGCTATGGTTTTAAAACGGCTGCATGCATGCCCAGCTTTGGTTGCGCGAGTAACGCAAACAGAGCTAGAGTGCACCGTGTGTCTGGATCAAGTGAATGTAATGGTGGTTCCCTGCTGAGACTTTATACTTTATGATATACCAGTACAAAACTACTTATTTCTCCGAACGGGGCAATTGGCACGCTTCAATGAATTGTAGTATATACTTGTGATAGTGTTGCTCATGGACGGAGGTCGATAGGCTGATTTGTAATAACACATCTTTCACGTATGTTTAAGTTTGTGTGTTGGAGGTTCAAATCAGTGACGGGGTTACGGGCCGATTGGGAGGGCCGGAAGGGGTTCGGTTTTTAGTAGTTGTGAAAGCCTTGCTACCTACAGAAGGCGTGATATTATTCCGATGCAATGAACTAGCAAGGGTAAAGGTATCCATCCTCCTTACTCCGAATTAAGTAATCCGAATTCAAGCTTCAAAGTCCAAAGGAGGGGAAAGGGCCGTAGCGAACAGGGGTGGAATCCTTGGGTCAGCTGGCAACTTCACCGAATAAGACGAGCGACGACGGTCCTGGCGTTTGTCGACATGTAAATATACGCGTAGAAATTGTTTGTACGCGGGCATGATAATCCCATATAAAAAATTAATACAAACATGTGAACTGAACAAGTGTGTGGCGTGAGGCAAGGAGTTGTGGTGTCATCCGGCACGCTCAGTGTTTGAAATGTCTACCTCTCCCATTGGAGTGACGCACCTCATAGGGACTTCTTGGTCATTCTCATGAGCATAATGTGCCCCTGCATGGCACCCTTCCAAATGCATGTTTTCCAACTGCGCGACTGAAGTTTTCCGCTCTTCGCGCACATCTTTCTCCTTTATATTCTATGCGCTTTCATTTTTCATCTTTACGACACTTAACATTTAGCAAAGTGGTGGCGCGCTTCGCCGTACCTCCTCTTCGTGTCGGTCAGTATCAAAATGTAGGCCTAGCGTATAATTTGACTGCGAAATAAGAATGATAGTAAAGTTAAAGTCGGCTAAAGGAAAGAAGAATGATAATAAAGTTTTAAAGTCGGCTTAAGGAAATAAGAATGATAGTAAAGTTAAAGTCGGCTTAAAGAAATAAGAATGATAGTAAAGTTAAAGTCGGCTAAAGGAAATAAGAATGATAATAAAGTTAAAGTCGGCTTAAAGAAATAAGAAATGATAGTAAAGTTAAAGTCGGCTTAAAGCTTGGTCCATTGACGCTCGTTTATTGTTTGATTCGGCAAACAGTTGTTGGGGGAGAGGGTGTGACACTCCGAGACTCAAGTTCTCTGCCACGCCGAACGGGAAAATATATATATATTTTTTCTGCCCAGGAAGAACACTGTTCGTTGACTACTTGCATTATGAATCGTCCGTGTATGATACCCGGTTTGCCCGCCAAAATTATACGTTGCCCACCGAAAACGAATGCCCACTAAACTTGAAACATTGATTCGAAAACGTATGTCCTCTAAATGCATAATAATTGTGACAGCGAAATTATTGCAAATTAAAGATACATTCACTGCGTTTATAATCACAATTTGCTTACTCATTTCCATTCCAGAGTATTACTGATGATAATATATTTGCCACTGGTTTATATTACGAATGGGAAATGTAACTATTTACTTAGCTGTTAAACGCTATAACGATGGTTGTATTTAATGCATGTGACTATGATTATATTTATTCATTCAGAAAACTTCCAACAAATGGGCTTAAATTTGGGTGGGTGGTTACATGCAGGGAGTGTGCTACAAAAGGAATTTAGTGCACTTTCTTTCACAACTTCTTTCTAGATGTTGCTGAACTATTAAATGTAATTTACTACGTGTTTGGTGTGATGAACAAATAAATAAACACGAATCATGGTGAAATGAGGATTGGGCTGGAAAGTAGTGTGGATGACGCCCCCAAATTAACTTTAATCAAGAATTTGAACCTGACGTAAACTAAAGTCTAATGGACGACCGGTATAGAATGAAAATATATAAATGGAAGACGTTAGTTTCGTTACAACTTATGCTTCGGAACTATTGTCGATCGGGCATAGCTAGGAAATGGTAGCACCCTTATAATATACTACCTTCATTTTCTTTCCTACTATAGGTTTCGGTTGTGGATGCGTCTCTTATTCGACTTACTTTTACTTCCATCAAGTATATGCGACCTGGTTTGGCCTCGCCCAATCATTGTCGTCGCAGTTTCTCTTCCTTGGAGTTTGTGTAACACCCCTCGTCTTCACATTGTTCTGGGAGAGCTACGGCTTACAAAACGCCCTAATTCTCTTCGGAGCCTTTACTTGGAACTACGTTGTCGCAGCGGTCCTGATTCGACCGACCGAAGAAAGTCCCACCGCAAACGTGGAGGACGACGAGGAATACGATTCACCGGGACGAAAACTTTCTTTATCCGTAACGTGGAAGACATTTATCATGAAAATAAGGCAATTGTTTATAGAATTAAGGACACTGCCATATTTACTGGCCATCGTATACTGCCATTTCGTATGTTACTTCTCGTGGGCATTATACCTCGTGCCCGTTGCGGAGAGTAGAGGGTTCGGACGACGCTATGCTGTCTTCCTTTCCACCGCAGGTGGAGTCGGCGGGATCATAGGACGCTTTGCCTGCTCGGCAATGTTCGCCTTTAAAAATACAAACACCGTTCTGAACTTTCTAGTGCCTAACATAGTCCAGTGCGTCGCCTTTGTTGGCATAGCCTTCTCACACTCTCTGCTCGCCCTGTTGATCTTCTCCGGTTTATCTGGTATCACTCTCGGATTTATGGATGGAATTCTTCCTGGGTTTATTCCACTCAACCTGAGTAATGATTACATTCCTGCCGCGTTTGCAATCCATTTCCTCGTGTACGCTGTCGGGATGGAAACGGGGGCTTTCATGACTGGTAAGTTCTGGTTTGGTCCTGTCACAACTGTTACAACTAAAAAAAAACATCTCTGCCCCTGATCTTGATGCAATGGCATTTTGTTCCATGGGCGACAACATTATTATACAATAACTGACCACAGGGTACCCAAAATATCATTATATCAGTTACAGGAGGGAAAAGTATAAATGATACTGTTAGCTCTTTCCCACTGATTACTACCATGGCACCACTTTTCAGAACATTCCCAGGAATTTATGTTATAATTCCATGCCTGTTTTGACTTGCGTGAGTTTCATCATGATGTTCGTGTTGTGATCGTGGAGAACACTGGCTTCGACAAGCCTCAATCTCTTTTTCGACATGTGTCCAGAAGTTACGAGGGCGGACACGTACCCATCCAGCCTTCGGGGACCGCCATTTAACGTCCCAATCAGGACTGGCTGTCAAGGGTAATTTGCGACATGATTTATGTGGTGTTGTATTCAGGGAGATCAAATTCCCTTCTTACTCAGCGTTTTTATCCCTCCCCCCCCCCCCGATATAGGAACATATGCGAGTGACTCGTGCCGCGATGCCTATACTCTTTCTCCTCCAGACCCTAGTCCGCAACGCTAAAAATTAAACCTACCTAAATAAATTTGATTAATTAATGAACATTCTTCAATAGATCGCTGTAAGTGTCGGACTGATGGCGGCAACAATTACTAGTCACAGGCTGCATCCAGTTTTCTCTTCTTTGTGAGTTTCACAGAATCGTTGAAACATATTTACAGTTCCTGAGCTATGCCAAGCAAGTTATTAAAACTTTAACTTAAATTGGTCATAAAACTGTCTCTCTAGAAGGTCAAGTTAGTTTTACCAAAGTTGGAGCAGTCACATCATGGTGTACAGATCTGCCCTTCCCAACTTAGTAATGAAACACAACATTTGTATATTTAAACATGGAGCCTTTAACATTTCTGAATCAATTAAATTTCCATGCACTTCTAACAAATGCTAGAGTAGTAAAGCAAAGTTTGGAAATTTCTAATAAACTAACATGTGTTAGGTTAGGGTGGTATGCTGTCAACATCAAATTGCAGAATCAAGTATTCTTATAGAGGAAGCCAGAGTGACTAGTGCTAATTATCAAAAACATTGATTTTTACCAATTTTAACTCTGGCGACCTCATAATGGCCTTTGACTCCACTTGACCGTACGTACGGTGAGCATACATACCAAACAGGCTATTTAAAGTTGGACAAAAGCTGTAATATTTTGGATCAATGTTTACAAGGATTTCATACTTTCACCAATGTTGACCTCAAATACAACTGTCCAAGGATCCCTACGACTGGCGATCCGAACCTGACACTGCGCCGGGTTCTTTGCTCTTAAATCACATCCAGGCCACAGTCCGTTAAACACTAAAAAATTATGGGGCCCGAAACATAAAAACTGGTGGTCATTATAACCTACCTGCACCAGTAATAAAATTCCCTTCGTTAATGACTAACGAGATCGTTGCGTGGGATGGCAGCTCGGATACATACAGAACAGTCGCAGGCTGCAGTTCTTCCATTGTGACTTCCACAGAACTTTTAACCTGTTTGCTCTATGCCATGCAAGTAGTTGCCATTTCGTTGGAACTTAAAATTGGTCATCAAACTGTCTCTTTAGAAGGTAAAAGGCTTTACCAAAAAGCTAGTGGAGCAGTCGCACCATGCATTGCACCTTCGAGGCTTACCTGACACATTAAACATTAATTATATTAAGTTCATTCCTTGTCCCCTTTGTTTGCGACTGCATTATGGTGATCGGGTGTGGTGCAAATATCAAGAATCCCCCTCCTATCTAATACTCGACCCACCACTGCTGCGTCTGCTTGATGACTCACAGAAGGGTTGGTACTCATCCAAGTATTCCCCCCCCCCCCTCCCTCGCCAGATTAAAACTCAGAACATCTGCTTCTGCGATGCATGGCCATAAAAAATGGTTGCATACTTACATGTTATATAGTTAAACAACTGATCAGAAGAAGCCTATTAGTTGAAACAATTTTCAACAATCAATTATCGGAATTCATTTACATTTCGAAACAAGGGCACCAACAGTAAAAAAAAAAAAAAATGTCTGGACAATCAGTATACTGACAGAGATATTAGCTGACCTTATTGGTAAACTTCCCTGATCATGCAGAGTAATTATAACCTTTAAAAAAGGATCCAAGTTTTGTACTTTGTGTATTGTCTCCATTTCAAACACTTTCGAATAACATTCTCAGGTAGATTTAAAAGAGCACTCTGACAATTATAGAAACATATCGCATGTACTGTGTAGTGAAACACTCGTGCAACGTAGAAACCTAGCTTAGGCATACTATGAGGCCAACTAAACATTATTGAGCCATATTTGGCAGAAGCTGGTAGTTTATGGACTGGGCAGTATTATTGATTTGACTAAGATTTCAAGGCAACAGAAAATCTACGAAACGGGATTTGTGTTAGTACCAATCAAACATCATACCTTAATAAACAATAACTAAAACACACAATCACCGATTTGGATTTGTTTTTATTCCTTTTTGCACAATTGAAAATATATAAAACGATAGTACAAAAGAAAACACCTTCAACATATTCAACATATGATTTATTCGTGAAGACAAGCTTCCAAACTACGTTTACAATCGTTTCTAACACAAATTGCAATAGAATTGTAGGAGCACGTCAGCTTTATCGCAATGGTCTCATCCTATTGACCTCTCATGAACTCACTGAGCTGGCAATTCATGTGCAATCGTTGTTTTAAATTCTCAATCCTCCAATAACATTGTTGCTTAATCCCAACTCAATAAGGCAAAAGATATATGAACAGAAACAGTTTATAAGAGTTGTGACACCCAAAAAGAACCCATCTTTCCCCGTCCCAATACACTGTAGCTGAGCTTGTCGAGCTCATTATAATACTTGACGACAACATGAAGTGGACACTTTGTCATCCAGTACCTGATACGTGCAGAAACAGAGACATGCTATAACGTAATTGTGCCCATTTCAGGTCAATGTGATAACTTATGGAATATTGTTGCTAAAATGGTACGGGTGCTATGTCGCATGATTCCAATCAAAACTACTCATCATTAGAATAGATAGAATAATCGACTTAAATGAGTTCTTTTTTTCTGTACTTCCTCCCCCCCCCCCATCCACAGGTCTTTGCTATGATTGGTATGGGACCTACACCATGCCGTTTCTCTTTCTTGCACTGATTAGTTTTGGAGGAGCATTAAGTGCCGTCGCCTGGGAGGTCCACGATTATGGAAACGTGGCCACGAGTAGGGCAGGAGGCGGGCCGAACGAGTAAAACCGACCATCGGTGCTGCCGGGTCATTCGACGACGACAAACAATCAACAGGGAAGAGCAATTAAGTCGAGGACGTTGAAAGTGACGCCAAGTTTTGAAAGTCGAAAGCTGGCATTCCACTCCACGCAAACAGAAGCGGTCCTTTCAAAAGCAACAGGTCGATTGGCTAGACACTGCTCATAAATATCGTTTCTGGTATTGTGATCGGCAAACAGGACAGACATTCTTTTCTATGAATGACAATTCTTCAAAGGCTTCCAGGCATGCTTTATGGAAAAGGTGCGTGCAGGACAGAAGGATGCAAGCCGCCTCCTCCTCCATAGCTTCCGGTAGTGATGAACTTGACGATGCGGTGCAGTTTGGTGAAAGCTTCGTCGTAAACGGCATGATACAGATAGGACAATCCTCTGAATCTCGTGACTGAACCTTTAAATTAATCAGCGAAAAGTACCCATGAAATATTTTATTGTGGCCTATTAACAAATCATTACTTGATGGTCAGTTACCATTTATTAGACCTCATTACAAATGCAAATTAGCTAATTAAGTTTGCATGTAGCATATAGTTCGAAAAATTTTCATACTATCCAATTACTCACATATTCAGTCCTAAGGAAGAAGTTGTTTTCATTGAATTCTCTTTCATTCAATATCAAAATCCAAGGATTTAGTTTATGACCAAGGTATATCAAAATCCAAGGATTTAGTTTATGACCAAGGTAAGACACACTTAGGCACATGGCATTGTTCTGTCATAGTCTAACACAGTATAATGGTACAGTATATCTACAAGTATGAGTACTCACAATTACGTTGGCTTGGACATAAACAAAAAATAAATCGGAAGTATATTACAGTATTTTCTGTGGGGGACGCACGTATTGGAGCAAAATTATTATAATTATTGGAGTCAAACTTAATTAAATGATTTTTTTTCTAGTGAGTTTCACAGCCTTGTACTCACACCTTTTCATTTGATTTAATGTTTAATTTTACTTAACTTTTCAAGGTTATCAATCGTAAATTATAATTTGTTTTAAAATAATGACCCCCACATTTATTTGAAAGCTATACATGTCTTAGCATTAAAATGAGATACAATGAAGAGTATAACTGAAGGGGGAAAAATGTTTTATGATTTACTGAATATGCAATATCATGATGATTCATTTATGCCCCCATGGGAGTGTAAGGGTTTTAACTCCCTACTACTGAAGATGAACATAAAGACTCACCTTTTTGTTATTTTGTTTTGCTTTGAAGAGAAAATAATGCATCGCTTCTGCCTTTGTGATTGTGCCCAACTTTTTGGGAGAACCTAATTTCATCTCAAAGTATTCAGTTACAACTAACCTAAATCTGATACTTGCTTCAGCAAATTTGATAATATTGATCACCTTTTCTGTTTCTCTATGAAAAGCAACGTATTTTGACTTATATAAATTAAACTATCCATGATGACTTTTACTTTAAGTAAAGTTGAATACTTTGTATCCTCAAGAAGAATGATAATCCTGGTTCAGTATAAATAAAACATCTCGTCATCTGGTTCCTTTCATGTAACGTCATTCTTCGACTGTCTTTTTTTGTCAAATGAAATACACTATATGGGCTTCTGATTCCGTAATTACTGATTTCAAATAAGAGATCTATCAGTACAGTAATTACTATGTGCAAGATATCAGCTGGCCTTGTGGAATATCAATCATTTTCCCCAGCAATAAAAACCTCGCCAGACTGTATTGGTGATTTCTAAACTGCAGGGAATATTTACTACTATTAGACCTGCCGGTATCTTGCCCAAAGTGAATACGGTATGTATATTACGGTAGCCTAGAGGAACATTCCATGTAAACTACATCAATTCAACCAAATTCCAATCCTGCCCTAATCTAGTTTGCCTGCCACCTACCCAATTGGTGAAACGAGAAACTACAGTTTAATACTATATACAGTCGGTGGGTGCGTACTGATAAACCCTCGCTATGCTGCCCCGTACTGTTTACTCGAGGAAACGATACAGCAGAATTTTTTACTTACGCGACAATGTTGGCTATAAATAATGGAACAATTTGACTCAAATTATATGTACCAATCGGTTTTAAATATAAAAGGAGAAGTCTACAAAATTGGATTGTCGCCAATTAAAGTGTGCAACGAATGAAAGTGCCGTTTAATACAACTATAAATTTGCAGTGAGGGAAACATGTCGAAAAAGATTGAACTTCAATCACACCAAAACAAAGTGGAAAAAGAAAAGTAAATAATTATAATCAATTTCGCAAATTTGAGTGGTAAGCTAAGTAAATAGTAGAAACGGGAAAAATCTTGGACAGATCCAGGACTTTCCGAAAAGGGGGTCATTGGGACCTGTGAGGAGCCGCCCCTGAAATCCATCTTTGTGCAACGTTCACAAATATCATTACGGCTACACAGGTCAAGGCATTCAATCGCTGTGCATGGGGCAGATGTACCACATAGGCTAGTTCAGTACCATAATGGTGACAATTATCTTGGAAACATTGATATCCTGGTATTTTTCACCCAAAACAAAGATTATTAAGATTAAACTATAATTCGAACAAAATAATTTCAATTTATCAAAATCGAAATGAGTAACAAACATTTTACTGAGAGCGAGTATACGTTACCTTAAGTTGACTGCATCTCAATCAACTGCTTTACGCATTAACTAGATCATTCTGTGTTTACTTGAAGTCTTATTTTGCAAAAACCTTTAAAACAGAAAATATCATGACACAACATCCGCAATGGACCATCTGTACCATAGAATGAATGAAACAGACGTTAAGTTAAACCTGACTGCAACGGTTCCTGATGCTTTCAGCATAGGAACAAAAAACAAAACTTATCCGTTTATTGGTTAGATTTGACTAGATGTCCAGAGGGGTAAGCACTGTCTGCGAAGTACATTTTTTCCAAAACAATATGCATATATATACACATACATATATTTAAGATGTATAGAAAATCTACAAGCCATTACAAAAACTCACCTTCTGGTAAATTTTGTCCCATTCTTGATCTGATATTTGTCTTAGAAGCGATGACTCTAAGGTCTCAAACACACGTCTGCTTGCAATCATCGACTGGTCCATCTCGTTTAAGAAATCATCCACACTGCTGCTACAAGACCAGACCAGCCGTTCTGTTAAACTGGAGAGCTGTGATGGGATGGAGGGGGTGACGCATCTTTTATTGGAGGGTATCGAGAATGCAATCAAGTGCACACTTTATTCGAGACCAGTATTGAAGTATGGATACCGCCACGAGCAGAAAAAAATATTAGACAACCAAGCTTTTTGTCACTGTGCATATAATTTTAACT
>JAODAG010152982.1:0-14608 GCA_027574785.1 Orphnurgus asper
TAGCGTGTAGAATTTTTGTAATACATTCTGAAAAATATTTACTTGATAACGATCTGTACATTGACCACAGTGACGCTAAGTACGGAGCTCTTAGTAGTGTAGCTGAAACTTTAAGCACCAGCGTAATTGAAACGACTTTTGACAAGTTCAAGACTCGCTGCTCCGACGACCAAGTACCGTTGACTTCACTGTGTGAACAATTACCTACTGCGGCATGAAATAAATACTAGCGGGCGACTCGGTCACGCAATTGTGGGTCTCTATTCAGTAAAAATGGCGGAATCGACTAGAAAGAATTGAACCCTTACATCATTCTTTAATAATGAGATTCGAGGACTGTCATATGCTGTTTGTTTTCAGAACATTGTAATGTACGAAGTAGACTAGCTATATAGGCTACTGTATAACGTAACAGGCTAACGTTTTAGTGTTGTAGTTGACCAATAATTACATTGGTAAAAGCAATATCGGAAGATTGTCAACATTTTTTCCGAGAAAAGTCATTCGACACGTGGTAAAAAGTTAAAGCTTCGACTGGTGTTGGGGTTCACGACTTGAAAACTTTCCCCCCCCCCACGTATCATTCTGATTAATAGTTGCATCGAGATGTATGATATCTGTGCATTAGAGAATTTACGACTCAAACTTTCCTTACAATATCGGGATCTGTATCGGCCCGATATCATGATTGAAATATCGGATATCAGCTAAAACCGATATTGGCAATATCGGCCCAACACTGGTTAGGCTACTTAAGCATCACCTTTTAGCATTATATGCTTATATTGGGCTAATACATAATATGGCCGCCGATTTACGAAGCCTTATGGTCAATGTTAGACTACTTAAGAATCACGTTTTAGCGTTATTCTTACAAAACATTGAGGTCAACGTTAGGCCACTTAACTGTCATGTTTTAGTGTATATGCTTACAATAGGCAATATATATAATATAGCCACCGATTTACGAAGCATGGCGGTCAATTGTAGATCACTTAAACATCATCTGTTAGTGTTATGCTTACGATAGGCTGTCGAGAAAATGGCTGACACATAAATGAGAATGATATAGTTTGAGGATCATACTGTAGGTCGACATAACATTCATAGATGTTGATTATGTTAGTCACTTTTTTTTTTTTTTTTTTACATAATCAGCAACATTAAACTTTTTATTGATTATCACAAAATGACACATTAAAAGGCCGGATGCCGTTATTATCTAACCGTTTATTGGTCAAACACTTAGTACCCTTCACCAGCTGGATAAGGTATGATACATGTCTTCACTATTGAGCTGACAATTGGATGCTCTGGTATATTCTACATCTTTGTGCATTGCATCCTTACCCAACATGCATCTGAAACTTTCAGAATTGAACAGAAGTAGGCACAATGGCGATCGTGCTGTATGTATGCATTGGAAGTTTTCAGAGATTTTCGCCATTAAGAGTGGCTTCCGAAACAAAGTTTCACACTCAAGGATTTTGTTACTGAACAACGGCTGATCGAGGTAGTGACGGTGGTATACTTTCAAGAGGATTTTATTGCTATTCAGACTCAGAATCGAAAACTAGGGATTTAGGCTATAAGCCCAGGCATATATTTGACATGATACTCCTAGAATATAGAACCAACATGTAGCCTAGGCTATCGCATGGCCTAGTGGTAGTAGCCATATTGGAAGATACAGGGTGTATTGGAGGGAAATCAAAACCATAATACTGGGGTAAATGTGGTTCAATGAACCTGGAAATAAAAATACAATCGTAAATAATTTGTTTGTTTATTTAAGAGTCGTTACACAATCGCGCGAGATGTGTGCCTAGGCCTAATCATGGAAGTAAGCAAGTGGCTGAATAATTAGAACTAGCGTTGGGCCGATTATCGGTTTGCAATATCGGTATTGGCCGATATTTGCATTATCGGTTGAATATCGGTATCGGCAAAATTTGTACTCATTGCCGATAGTCTCCAACTGATATTCAACTTTTCATTTCAAAATCAGCCTAATACTAATTATATTAAATATTTCGTCTTAGATTTGCGCCAACTAGAGTCATACAGTAGTCAAACAATATTTATTAACTGCAAAAGACTGGAAAACCCCCGAAATGATTCTTTACAAACAATGTTTTTACAAAAAAGTTTGCGCTTGTTACGTGGTCTGTATTAAATTTAGCAGGCCGGAATTCCCCACTTAAATGTATTACAGACACGTGGCATTCTAGCGGGGGAAAAACAGCCTGTCAATTTTGCTTTCGCTGCACGTGGTGATGTGATATTATTTCGGACGTTATTGAGAATAACAATAACCAATCACGGTTTTGTTTAGCGATCATGGCAGGGCTCGAATTTCGTAGTACGGTATGTCACTTGGTAATTGCGAGTAGACAATATAAGGCACTACCGTATTTTAGCATGTAGAATTTTTGTAATACATTCTGAAAAATATTTATTTAGTTCAAGACTCGCTGCTCCGACGACCAAGTCCCGTTGACGTTACTGTGTGAAAATTTGTGATTACGAACAGCGACGGTACACAGTGTGCGGTGGCAACAGTGCGTAGTGTAAGTTAGAGTAGGCTACTGCGGCGTGAAATAAATACTAGCAATAACGAACGTAAGGGATTCAAAAGAGAATAAAAGTACTATGAGTATGAGTATGAGAATAAGCCACTAGCCAACATGCATATGGTGACCATAGTGCATTTATTGGTCGCCATTAGCCAAATTTTAGTCGCCAATGACGAGTTGGCGAGCATGTATTTCAAGGCCTGTTCTACGAACAAACTCGCTAGCAGGAAAAATAAATATTGGTTCGTTCCGTGAACGTTTACGCACTCCTGTGTACCGGTGTTCTTTGCAGTGTTAATAATATGCGTGTATAGGCTATGCAATATAGCGTTAGGTCATACTATAGGCTGGCCTATTTCACATTGAAGATTTAATGTACAATATTTCTTTTATATAGTTATGTTTCATGGCTAGATGGATGACTGCTAACAATGCCAGTTAGTTGCTGAACTGTGTACACGTATCTTTTGTCAAGATTTTGGCGCTACTTTGATAGATCGATATAGCGTATGCCTGCATTTATTTTTGCATCGCACCTTGTGCGATGCAATTGTGAGATGTGTCGCAAAGTCGCCGTTATGGGTTGGCATTTTGCGATGCGATACGGGGGAAATTGAATACTTGGTTACGTACACACCTCCTGTATCATGGTGTAGGTAGCGTCATGCTGTCGCTCTCATGACGTGACTGCTCCATTTGTGCAGAAAGTCATTCATTTTTTTCAATTAAAATTTATTACTCCGGTAGTTTTAAATGACCCCAGTGTTTATATTACGAGCCTCATTCATAGCGTTACGGACTGGGGTCTCGGTGAGAAAGGTATAAGAGCAGGTGTCGCGGCAATAACACATTTAATTCAATATTATGAATAGAATCACTTCACCGTTATGGATGACAAGTAATGCATTTATACACTTGTCATTAAATAAATTCTACAACATCAAATATAACTCTCTATATCATACTGCATCAACACATTTTATACAATTGTCATAAAACAAACCCTACACAATGAATAGAATTAATTCACCGTTATAGATTATAAATGACTACCTCAGTGCACTGATACATTTGTTATAAAATAAACGTACCGTTCACATCTGAATAGAATTCACTATTAAAAGATGGCATCAACACATTTTATACACTCGTCTATAAACCCTACACATCGGATCGAATTCACCAAAAAATGATATATTATATTATTATACAGATAAATATATTCATATATCTACAGATATAATATATATACATTATATATATATATATATATATATACAGATATATATACAACTATATACATATATACACTCCAGGAATGATGACAATAAAATTACAGTCAAAGGACAAACGGAACTGTACATTCAAATTTACTTGTTGATAGTTTGAGAGGAATAGATCTGGCAAATAGCAAGGGTTGCAAGCAATAATCTGTTCATGCAAATTGCCTAAGTTTTTTTGACAGCTGCAGTTGAGCAAAAGACCTGTGGTAGAACCCACTATACATTTAACTCATCATGCCTTAAGCCCACTGTGCCCTTTTATTAAAGTGGGTTGGGCAGAAGATGGTATCATTCGGATTTCTTTGAGCCAGAGATATCGAGTTATCTAAATAGAGCAATAATGTAGTCTAATTCTTGGTACTAAGATTAATAGACAGTTTTAATGTTTTTTAGCTTTTATTTCTTTTCAGGTGTCTCTTCCCAAGAATTTACTGGACAACGATCGACCATGGTACTGCCCAGGAAGAAAGTGAGTATCGTTTCCTGAGGGTGTTGCATATTTAACGCCATCCTCGCAAACAATTATTGTTACTTAAGCTGAATGGTCTTTGGTATTGATGGTCAGCTTCTGGACTGGATTCAGGATTGGATGTGAGACAGGATGCAGAGAGTAGTTGTTAGTGGCTGCACTTCTGCTGGGCTGATGTCCCTAAGTGGGGTGCCACAGGTTTCAGTGCTTGGTCCGTTGTTATTTCTTCCTTACATATTAACGATGTTGATTCATCTGTTGAGAAATTTGCTGATGATACAAAGTGTTCTGTGAGGTTTCCACAGTGTCCAAGATGATCTTGATAGGGTTTTTAAGTAGTTGGACGATTGGCATAATGGTCTTTTAATGTTGGCATGTGTAAGGTCATGCATATTTATCATTTTATTTAGGTTGAAAAAGATCTTGGGGTCATGTATTAATTCTGGGAAGCAGGGTAACTGGATTTTAGGAAGGATTTTAGGAATTTCCAGTTTCTTCATTAGGATATAGTGGTTAGGCTCTACAAGCAGTTGGTCAGGCCTTATTTGGAGTATGCTGTGTAGCCATAGAATCCATACTTTTCAAAAGAGGCAGTTACTGGAAAAGAAATTCAGAGAAGGGCTACTAGGATTGTAAGTTTAACGAGAGGTCTAAGGTTGAAGTATCTTACTTTAACTTCCCTTGAGCTTAGGCCACTTCGTGATGATCTACTTTCAAGCATTTAAAATGGTGGTTTTGTTCAACATAGCTTTGGATACATTTTGAAGAGTTCCGAGTCGATAAGCACTAGTGGCTTCAGGTGTTAGATATTAGAAAGAATTTCTTCTCACAGAGAGTTGTGGGTGAGTGGAATAGTCTGGTTGATTCGGTGTTACTGTCAATGTGTCAAACAAAGTGTCAATGTCTTTAAGAATGCTCTTAGATAGACACTTTTTACTGGGTAGTAGACATTGAAGTCTGTTGGGGTTCTGTTTGGGTCCTTTAAATTTTGGAGTCTCTTTATGAGGACACTTATCCTTCCTGACCCTTTACTTACTAAACTAAGTAACCTGGCGAGAGCAGTAACAGAGACGGCTTGACACTCACGTGGAGCTCGACCCTGCTTCCCCCGATTATTTAGCTCTCCGAAGGGCAGATATGCCATGAAATCGACAAATTACAGAAGAGACCTGCGGCCATCAGATCTGAAAACTAGTGCAGCCGATCATGACCCAAGCTATGAACGGGGAGGCTACAGGCATGAGCAGGCCTAGGTAGTATATTGCCAGTGTGGTAGATCGCATCTGGTTTAATTGGTTCTTGGCGTTATTGGTCCTAGTCTTTATGTGAGGATGCTTGTCCGACCCTTTTATTAACTAATCGTCATCATTCATCTATTACATGGCTGATAACACACAGTATTTTTATTTATTTATTTATTTATCTATATTTAGTGATATTCCCACTGGTTTTAGCAATTAAACACCAAAATGAAGGGCCAATAACAGGTTATGTTAAATTGCTTGGATAACCATAAGACTAGAGAAGCCAAATAATGGAAACCATTTGATATACGATGTGGGCAGTCTAGATTATAACATCATACAGTGAATGCAATTCAGCAGATAACTATTGTCTTTCAGCAACTATTGAAGAGTTACCCTACCTGGGATCTGTCCAGGAGAAGAAAGTTTGACCGATGGATCTCATTGAAGTACGGACCATTCTTTCTCAAGAAACTTCAGGTCGGTTTAAATCTCATGAAATCTCTGACTTTTTGCCCCAGGCACCTCGACAATGCCGTTGCACACACTGCTAATCAAATGAAAATACTTTATGTAGCAAGAGTTTGTCATTTCAACAACAGCCTGCAGTTGAATAAATTTAAAAAAAGTATGTTGAAGTGTTTTCTCCATGTATTCTTGTTGCTGGGCAAAATATGTTTTATTTCTTAGTTATATATACTTCACCGATTGATCCAATCCTCAGAAATCGTCTGGTTCTCCGCCTCGAGGGTCATCAAAGAGTGCAGCCAGAGGATCAGATTCTGCATCTCGGGATGCCTCCTCCTCAGAGGTACCAAAATTCGCCATCTCGGACTCTGAGGTTCTTGCCCCTACCACTGGACTACCAGAAGAAATCTTTTCTCCAGATTCGGTACTTGGCAATAGTACTAAGAATCAGCAGAACCAGGCTCCTAAGCACTCCAGTCCACTCGAGAGTCTGGCGGACAAGGAGCATAGCGTTGAAGCTGGACCAGCGGAGGCGACGCTGGCCGTCGCTTCTCATATCAGGAGCAAAAGCAGAGATGAGTCTGAGATGGGGAAAGTGTCGACAGGTCGCAGTCGCAGGAAGAGTAGAATTCCAAGGAAAACCTTGAAGTTCTCGGGCATGTGCCTGGAGGATAAGGTGGCCCCATCAGATGCACATCAGATATCTCTACCAGATGAGGGCGAGATATCTCTACCAGATGAGGGCGAGATATCTCTACCAGATGAGGGCGAGATATCTCTACCAAATGCGGGCGAGATGGGTCCACCAGATAAGGCTGCAGGTGTAAGTCTGATTTCTATATCCATGAATGAGGTTAATGAGATGCATCATGGGTCCAGTGATAATGCAACTAAAGAGGATGTATTAGTTTCATCTAAAGGACCGGTGACGTTTTCCCCCAAACGGAAGATGGCACGTAAGATGCTCGGTGCTAGTGTCTTCAGGTCCCCTTCTGTAGCTCTACCCGAATCGAGCAAGTCAGAGGATGGAGAAACAGGAAGAGAAGGAACATGGACAGACCTGAAAGTAAGAGTCTTGACAAAGCAAAGCCCTTCTCTCAAGGTCATGTGCACTCAGTTGAAATCTCCCTCCTTCCTTGAAGAGTACGAGTCTGCATCCGGCAACAAAGAGGAGGAGAACCCCATGGAAGATGACCAGCAGAACGACAACAACGGGAGTAGTCGAGGACACAAAAGGCAGCGAGATAAGTTGCTCGCCTTGGCAAATACTGCAGATGAAAGCGAGAAGAAAGAGGAACATGCAACCTCTCTCTCGAGACGACATGAAGACTTACTCGACTTGGTGGACGCATCACTAGTAGACAAAAGTAGAGGAGATGTTACTACCGGGCCAGAGACGAGCAAAGCCGCATACCACAGACAACCTGCAGAACGTAGTCACACAGACATGATCAATCCACGCCAAGATACAGACGACTGTCCTGCAGCCAGTCCCATTCAAGACAAACAACTGGTAAGTGCTGTTATTAGTGAAGTACTGTGATATATATTTTAATTTTATGGAAAAGCTCCCAGGGTCATGGTACCATTGTTTATGCTCTGGTTGAAATTAGTTTAGGCATCGAAGTTGGAGAAGTTGGATGATTCATTTACTCCTTTGAAAGATGGAATCCAGATTACGTACAACACAGACAGAAAAGAAAGAAGACCATTCCTTGATTGTTAAAGCTTGATTCACTGAATTAAGTGGTATTCTGACCGTCCAGTGTTTCACGATTCCTACAAGAGTCCCTGAATCGTGTAAGCAAAAGGCTTCTCCTAAACATGAGACAAGTTACATTGTCACATGGTCCATCTCTTGATATGGATATACAATGCTTGACTGTCGAATCAGAGATTGTGCCTACATGAACATTCAAACAGCAATCTCAACAGCTGTTAATTCTTATGCAACCCGACCGGATGGACAGGGGCCTTCCTGTAATACATTTGGAGAAAAAAACCTTAAAAGGAATAGAAGCTATTAACAACTCCTGTATCGTTATCTTGTATCCAAGTGTCAACTGCTTGTGGAATGCTGAAATAAGAAGAGCAGTTCTTGGACAAACTCTTTGACTTGCTTCAAAGAGTCATGAACCCCAAACAAGACATTTAACATTGACTATCGTGAACTCGGCTGGAATAGGTCGATAGAGCTCTATAGAAGTCCTTTCCTTTAGTTCGTTTCCCTGGTCCTTGTGTCTGTTAACCGCCTTGATGCAGTAGTGGTTGTTGCCTCTGCCTTCTTGAAAGTCATATTTTTAGGCACCCTCTCCAATCATTTGACCTATGGCCTTATAGTAACATCCAAAAAGGGTTTGCCTTTAATCGAGGTGAGAGTGTGGTACATAGCAGATTTAAGCAGCAATTCTTAGCCCAAAGAACGATCTCCAGACATGACTTGTTCAGCATGGCTGCTTTGCAGTGGTGATGAGTGCAGTCTTCCATGTTGTTTAGTGATTCGGTTAGAATTTCGTTGGGTTGTATGGTTTCACTGGTGTCGCAATGACTTCGATCAGCACAGCTGCAGTGCAGTGGTGATGAATAGGTTGCCTTCACTTCCTTCAGTCTTTAAGAAAGTGATCGATGGTCGCGGTACAGTAAACGCCCGTCGGATGGGGACGTCGGATGGGGACGTCGGATGGGGACGTCTGGGGAACAAGGTGTCTGCCTCGTAACTTCTGGACATTGGTCGAAATGCTACTTTATTCCTGGGGAGCTCTTTTCTGCCCAAAGACCAGCATAAATCCACATTCTTGCGTGCTATTCAATTTTGGAGGAAGTGTGGAGGGAATTTTATCTGCCTCAAAAAGCAAGAAAATTTCTCTGCACCTGGACAGTTTTTATTACCCAAAGAATAGAATCTGAAGAGAGACAGTACTGGGAGTTACCATGGTAGCCAGGGCAACTCACTGATCGCCTGACATTTATTGGCATATGAAGTAAATGTGTTTATAGCTCAAGTCACTTTTAAAATTATTTATGACTTCGTGTTGGACAGAATTGGTGTACCAGTAGATAAACATCTTGAAGAGATGGCATGTTAAAGCACTATTGTTCATCCATGACCACAGCATGAACAGGGATTTCTTTAGGAGTCTTCTAACCCTTAATGTACTAAACTAAACCTTTAATGGAATCCTGTTACAGTTCCTACCTGTTTGTTCTACATATAGCATCGACAGAGTAGTCTGTGGGAAGGAACTCTTCGTAGGTCTCCATCCAAGTTCAAGCTATTTCAGGTTATCCCTTCACCTTCTAAAAAGAAGAAAATGCTTACAGACAAGGTTGGTAACTTCCTTATCTTATATTAGTCTGTTGGCTAATTCAATCCAAGCATCCATGTTACAGCTAATTAGGATATTAGCAGTCATGGATATTAACATTCATGGGATCAACGGTCATGGATATTAAGAGTCCTGAATATTCATGGACATTAACAGTCATGGTTATTAATGAAGTGGATATTAAGTCATGAATATTCCTGAATTAACTAGAAATGGAAGTCAGTGTGGAGTCAGTGTAGGGTCAGTTTCAGTGATAATTGAAGCAGATTTGAACATTTTATAATCAAAATCGACACTCGAAACTGACTCCATCTCTGATTAAATGGAAAGTTTTTTATTGAAACAGCACCTACAGTGAAGGTATAGGCAATAAATATTGGACTCATTTTCAGGAGATATCTGGAATTTGTCCACATTCATTTTTAGAAAAGCTGGTTTTAGGTACAATGTTTGTTATTATTTTAAAAGATGAATTAATTCATTAATAATTAATAATTAATTCATTGTGGATAAAAACATGTATCATAGTGTAATGTGGATTTGGGGGTAATCATATTTTTTGTGTAGTTCTGTTAATCTGTAGTGATTTTTACCCACATAGTTCACATTTTGTAGTACTTGTTTTTCCATCCACTGTATGTATTTTAACTGTCAGGTATATGCAATCTATATATGGGGCTGGGAATGGGACTGCAAGGGAATTCTCCTTGCTAATTTATAACAAAGAAGAGTTACACATATCCTAGGCATTTTTGGTTATCATATTGAACATATATAGCTTGATGTCTTCACTCCACATAACCACCTGCATGCCATCTTCTACTAATTTAGTAATTAATGACCAAAAAGAATATTCATTACAACATTGCTTTTCTGAGTACATTGTTTATTTATGTTGTCTGATCCCTCATCCCATAATTAAAACTTCAGGTCAGCTTCACTAGCTATTACATGAGAACGGAATAGCAAGGACATCCTGTGCGAAGAAGTGTACATCATATACTATTGCAATGTCTGCCATGGTGGACCTGGTCGGTCATTTCAGCAAGACAAAACGTTACCAATTTTCAAACACATTTTGCCATGGCTCGACACTTTTTTGTTCAAATTTTATCGATTACACATTTCACCTTTATTATTCACCAATTAATACTGGGCATGCACTGAACTTTGTCTAAATAAATTTCATTTGATTTCTTAGATGTACAAAAAGGAGTTTTAACATTGATACTATTATGAATATCACAAGTATAGGTGCATGCATGTAGTCAATATTGCTGCAATTATGAAATATTGCAGCAATATTGACTGCATGTATGCACAGTCAAATTACACATATGTATGAAAGTGTAGCATACGATATAGAAATGATCTACAGCTCGATTCACACGCTGTTAATAAATAGCATGTTTTGCTATGCCTGGCCAAAGCTGTGATAATATAGCATGTAGGTTAAGAAAGGCGTAGAGAGAGTAGTGCATGTATCTAAATTCTGGGTTTTTTTTTAATTTTTTCATGAAACCTCTGTGCCATTAAACATCTTCAAATTTAAAACAAGAATACACCCAAAGTGGACTCGAGATCCTGAACCACAGCTTGGCAAGTGTAGAAGTTAGGTGTCATATATTTTGGACCATACAAAGTGGAGGACATGAAACAAGTACTGAAGCATATCACTACTCCTTTTGATGTCTTCTAAAGATATTGAATCCATATTACGAATAGATAATCATCAACAAACAAGTAGTAGTGATTAAAATATTAAACCAAACTGTTGCATGGTACAGAGTAGAAAAACAGCCAAGCTCTACATTTGTCTGCCTTCCAGTACTTTTAATTAACCTAAATGGCACTCTAGTTATTAATTGAGGAAGTTTTATATGTTCAGTATGCGTTGATCGATTTCATTTAAATGCTTCCTGATAGAGAAAGGTTCTCGCGAATGTGAGGAGTCGAACCAAAATTTTAAATAACTTCCAAACAATTCCTAATAGAACACAATGCATATAATCAACTATACTACCGCTAATAAAGTCTGTGATTTTGCGATACGTTAGCTAGGAAGGAACTTTAACGCCAGGCACGACTCTTACGAAGTTCAGCAGCTATTTTACCAGCATTCACAAATTCTTTGTCCATTACTAGGTACGAGTACAAGTTTGTTTTTCCTGCTTATTCAGCCTACACTACATTGTAGATTTAGCTATATGTCTTGGTCTGTGTGTATGTACTACTAGCCTATACATCATACAGTAAGTACAATACTGCACAGGATAGGCTGTCGCAGCAAATTGTACGAATATTATGGAGAACCTTGCAAAGGAACTACTTTCGACTTCACCGATAAATATAGGGGAAAATTGGTGCGATGTCTTGTTTACTGGCCTGCTGACAAACAATTAGTCAGCATTGTTTTGAAGACTGCTGTGCAGCATGACAAGCCAGATAAAATCAGATAAAATACCAGCGGAAATGTTACGAGGGAAAAGTCATCAAGATCAGTGGTAAGTAGTATTACTCTGTAGTTATACCTTGTTTGTATTGTAGATCTAGTGTACGACATGTTATTATATTATTGGCCCAACCCTGTCTGATGAGTGAGTGACAATTCCTCATGCTCATTAAATATCCAATCAGTTTGCCACATGGCATTGACCGGTAGATCATCTGATGTTTTCCTCATTGTCAGACTAATCTGCCTGATTTTTACATAAAATTTAGATCTAGAACTTGGAACTGTCTTTTGCCAAGTTTGGATGTAGAAATCTATCCTGCACCACTTTTAGGCTGCTTGTTTTTTAACACTGCAGTCATTTTTTAGGAAATGCATACAGTCTTTGACCTTATTATCATCAATATCCTATGTAGAAAACATAGATTTAAAAACAATGAAAACAAGTAAAAATAACAATACCATGTTTTGATAAATTTTCATTGTTTTTATGCAGTCTGTTAGTTTATGCAAATTAGATGTATGATTTAGTAAAATAAAAGCATTCTTTCCATAGCATCAAGAAAATGTATCTCAATGTAATTGTACATGTTATTATGTAAATCTTAAAATTGTACAAAATCATATCTATATTATGTTCAACAATTCTGTCATTACAGGACAGAGACAAAAAGGCAGATTCATGGAGTTGTTGTTGTTGAAGAAAACCCTCTGGAAAATGACATTGAGGTAAGATTCCAGACTTTTAACCCCGGTGTTATTTGCAGTCAAATGGTGTGATATAGATGAAAATAATTCCCGATGACCTTTTATAGCCAAACATCTTTATCTTTATATCCGATGCACTTGATGTCATTTTCATTTTATCTTTCTTAGGTTGCTAGTGTGTCTGCATGATGATTGCACAGAAAATTCTGATACCGTGCCCAAGGTAAATTAAATATCATTATGGTATGCTATTTGAGGTTGCTTCATTTAACAGCACCAGTCGAATGCTTTTCAGAATAGATACGGTTACTGAATAGAATTAATTATTGATATTTATGTCCTTGGTCTGTACCTACAAACCTGCTTTCAAGGCCTTGTAACTGCCCTACAGTAGCTACCATCTTAATTAGTTGTCTTTTTTCATTGTATCTCTTCCTAAGGTTGCTTGTGTGTCTGGTGCTGCAGAAAATTCTGACACCATGCTCGAGGTAAATTGAAAAACATGGCAGTACATTAAATAATATGGCAGTATTGTTAACTTGGTTTCAGAACAGATAATGTTACTGAGAATTAGTTATAACTTTTTTTAGCATGTGTAAGGATGTTTAACCCATTTGCTCTTCCATGTACAAACCTGCTTTCAATTAAGACCTTGTAACATAAAATGTTATGTCCCTTTCATTATATTAGTTTGCTTTGTCCCAACCACTCCTCTAGCTTACATTATTGTCCTTAAAGGAAAATGTTGTGTCATTCAGATGTTATCAAAACAATTTCGTTGCATTATTTTATTGCCAGGCCAGAATTGAACTTGTCTAAGGCATGGGTGTGTTTGTGACAAAAGGCCAATTGTCGACCCTTTCGTTGGTGTGCCGACAGAAGTCGGCTTCACAATTTGTAAGAATTCTGCTGATGACGCTATTTGCTAATGTCTTCATGTTTGTTTGCAGCAGTTGGAATGGAACTAACACAATTATATCTTTTCAAATTCTTACAGCTTTTGTACTGAAAAAGTACACCAGTTTCCGGTAGTGCTGCAAGATAAAGAATTCCCCAATATCGTAACTGCAAGTGCAGCGAGTTGCACAATATATCAAATAAGTAGATATACTTCAATTTCTACTGTTTAGCTCTTTCTAATCTATAGTTTTGGAATTAAGTAGGTCCTTTTTTATATTTTATTTTTAAAACAAGATAAACTTGACCATTTTCATTCTAATCTATAGTTCTGTGTACTTAAGTAGAAAATTTATTTATACTATTTAGTTTAGCATTTATTTATTCTGTTTCTTTCTTTCTAATCTATAAGTTATGTAATTAAGTAGGTTTTGTATTTCTTTTTGTAACAAATTCTTTTGTTTAAGGTCAATGTCGAAATGTAGTATTTGGTTACTTTTCACTGCGGGGGCCCCCATTGTTTGCCATCTCTTACTACGTTACTTTCAAATTTATTTTAGAAACTTTATGCACTAGATTTTTTTTTGGTTTACTTGCCGCTCAAAGCACGAAGATATGTATATTTTATCATTTTTGTTGTCGAATGATTTGCCTTTCATAAACAGATAAGAACCATTTTAAACACCATACCAAATAACTTTTCCTTCATTCTAGGCTGCCAATGCATGTTACTGTTTTTTTGTAAACTGTCAGCAATTTTTCCAAACAATAATTATGTGCAAAACCTTAAACTTGAGGTCGTGCTAATTTATTTGTGTTCAGAATCAATCATCAGAATACACTCCACCAGCAAGTAAAGCTTGAATAATGTATGGGCAATTTTTGAAAACAATGCATGTATAACCTGTGAAACTGATTGTGCTATTTCTTCATTGAACTTGTTTCTTGTTTTTCGATCATCAGGAGATTAAGATGCTGGAAGAAGGATCCTTGTGTGTGATTCTGAATTAGTCAATATCATGGGCATGATTCCGACTCCATTGTACCCATATCTGACTGCAGTCAGTTTGGCTGCTGGGGCAGGTGTACTGCATGAGTATGTTACATTTCAGCTTCCGATAGAGTCAGTTTCATACCTGTCTGACTGCAGTCAGTTTCATACCTGTCTGACTGCAGTCAGTTTCA
>JAODAG010153093.1:0-14605 GCA_027574785.1 Orphnurgus asper
TATCTTCCTCTGGGCAAGAATTAACTCTATCGATCCCCTGGATGCATCAATGGATGTTTCAACCTTCTTGATGTCACCTCATATCTTTCAGTTGAATGGAAGATGGGAAGGGTTACAGAAATTCTACAGAATGGAAAATGGCAGGTGAGTCATAACTCATGCTCGAAGCAAACAAAGTAACTTGAATTGGCTAGACAGTGCACTGAAACTTTTCTCTTTATATTACCTTCAGCAATGAAATGTAATCAACAGTATAATACTCTCAATATCCGGTCCCCTTCCCCGTCAGCTGTTTCCCCAGGTGAACTATTTCCCCACACGAAAACATATTGCTTCATAACCTACAGTACCTATAAGCTGGTAGGAGGCTTCTGTCTAATAAAGTTCAATATTGATGCAGTAATTTGTGGCAAATTTAGTGCATGTATATGTTTTTTAAAGGTCAAAGTGAACAAGACCCAGTAAACAGTAATCTTTGAAGCAATGGACTCATACATGGGAAATATCAAACAGTTTAGGCAATATGTTATGATTTTGTACATAAACACCTTAAAGGGACTTTCATTGACAACATATCTGCCAGTTTGTACGATAACAATCAATATTATAACATATTCTATGCAAATGTTCATAATGTATGTTGCTGTTAGATACGAAATCTCTAACAATAAACTTACTTTGGTAAATCAAAGACTTCTTTCCCAGGCCTAATACAGTAGTATGCATTACAATGTAATATTATCATTATTATTAACATTTTCAATTGCTTATTTGTCAAATGTTTTTATAGTTATTTTTCAAGAATCCAGAGACAAGTCACAGAGGTATAAAAGGCAACAACCCAGGTAAGTTCAGTTCCCTCTCATCCAATTAAAATTTCAGTATCAACCAAAAGATTGCATTCAACAATAAGTTATGATACCAAGTGGATTTTTTCCATATTTATGAAATTGCGAAGAATTTTATTTGGTTCCGAAGCTGACGAAGGTGTGTAAATGCATATGTGTATGAGCTTTGCTTCTAAGCACAAACTCTCAAATAATCGAATATCCATTTCATTGTTCTGTGGATTGATGATGGTTTGTACTCCAAGCAAGAAGCATAATGTTTTCCGTGAGGGTATCATGTATATATCCTCATTTCTATGGAACAACACTACACGACTTTAGGCAAGCACAACATGCCCAAGTTGCAGCGTCAGCCCAAATTATATATACGCACACAGATGTCTTCAACATAATGTGTATAACTGCTTACAATATCGACTTTCTTGAAACCCTGCATTCTCTTGTGCATTATCTTATACAACTTACTAGTTAAACGGATCTATCTTGTTGCCGGATCCCGTTCTCATGCACAACTATTAAAAGTTAAATGGATTATGTTCTCCTGAACTTACACAGCCTACATGTCGTTAAATGGACCCATCATTAACTGATAGTTGGATCCTATTCTCCGGTCTAAATTACACAGCCTACATTTCGTTACCCAATCTAAATATGGATTGAGCATCAACTGATTGCTGGATCACATTCCTATTCATGACATTAGTGACGACAGGTACGTTAATATAACATGCTCACTATTGGCTAATGACATGTGCATTCATGGAAAAGAAGTAGCTACGACATCTTGCCATCTTGGAATGCTCATAGATATAAATTAATATCGTAACTTTCTCTTCACTTCAGATCGGTTCACATCAGATACTCTACAGGCACAGTGCACAATCCGCAAGGAAGGAGGAGTGTTAGAGATTCCAGGAACAGGCGTCAGATTAGACATACCTCCAGATGCTCTTGAACACGATACGTTCATTGAGATTAAAATCATTCCACAGTGTCTGGAGGAGGAAAATGATTTTTCGTTTGCAAGCAATTCATCAGTGGTAGTGGAGCTCCTCCCAAATAAGCTAAACCTCTTTCAGCCAGTTATGCTGACACTGCCTCACTGTATGTGCATGAAAAAGGGAGCTGAACTTAAAGCAAGGATTTACCAGAGTCATCATGAAGATGGTAATTTGAGAATATATCCAGCAAAGTGTCATTTAATATTCATACATCTATTGTGTTGTTTTCTCACGTTAATATGTGTTGCACGAAAACCATAACACAATGCACCTTGATCACACAGCATTCAATATCAGTGTTTGTTGAATTTCAAAGGCATGGGCTGCCTCTTTTCAAACTGAGATTGACTTTAATAGAGATATATTAAATTTGTAGTAGCTTTGTTGCTGCAATTTCATATTTGTTACTGTTTTATTTTCAACAGGTACCGAGCCCTTGTGGGAAGAGACTTCTGACACCAAGTATGAACTCAGAGAAAGTGATTGTCTTATTTGGCTCCGGAGTTTCAGTTGGGAGAAAATCCAAATCGATGACAAGCTTGTTGATGCAAAGAAGATCAAAGTTTATGCAGCTATGACTCGTGACTCAACTGTAACTACATCCCAGCTGGAGGTCGGCTATTATTTGGATTTACCCGGCAAAAAGGAGGTTAGCTAATCTATTTACTGATATATGATTATAAGATTATAATTGTGCTACCACGAAGATACATGCACTTTATAATTATATTGTTGTTATCTGTGATATTGATGTTTGTTACGAAGAGCGGATTTGATTTATAGTATATTTTCTTCTGTATCCAGATAATTGAGATGAATACATTATCTGTGATGCAAGAAAAACCTTTGGTGTTTCTTAAGGAAGGCAGACTACCACTTATGGTTTCATTTGACAAGGCTGTGCCAAAGATGTGGGAATACATCACCCCAGAGAAAAACCCACAGGTACGATAAGATCATGAAAATTCAATGCCGTGATTTAGACATCCCATATTTGTAACAAAAGTAACGTCGCATTCAAAATATAAATATATTTTTCTACGCAAGTGGTATTAAGATGGTTAATTGTAATCCCTTTGATCAAATTCCCAACCTCCCTTTTTTGTTACAGCTGCAGTTTATATATTTGCTGTTCCGTTAATATATGTAAACAAAAGTCCTGCCTCCATGTACCCACTAACCTATATTTATCATGTTAACTTATGCCTACTGTCCTACAGTACCGTAAAGTGTTTAATTCAATCGCTTCCTTTATTTGCGGTCTACCTGAATTAAATCTGTTCAAGTCTTGATTAATTGTCTTTTCAGATAAATTAATATTTGTTGATCTACATACAGTACAAGTAATATCTGTTTCATGAATACAATTAAGTCTCGTTTGAATCATGTGTACATCGTTTCTCGCTTTTGGCTAAACATGTGAAATGGGTAAAGGACAGCGTGCGTAGTGGTTAATGGTGGGGCTAGGTCCTCCAATGCAGCCATGGGCATTATGCACATTATACAGACCGATCGAAATAGGGTTGGGGCTGGGAAGCTGGTCACAGTTAGCATTTGATGAAGTGGAAAATTTATTCTTTCGTTTAGAGCTCAAGTTCTTTCTTGGGTAGTTTTTGCTAAAAATCTGTTCAATGAATGAAAGTATAGCTTGTCTTCTTGCCACTTTTCATTTGTTATTGGTTTCTGGACATATTTCATAAGTGAGCTATTGATTCACAAAGAGACTGACTGACTGACCATCACTTTGAAGAGCACGCATTATCATACAGGGCTTGATACTGTTAGGGGCCATAAATAGTACACCTCATACAATCCCAAGTTACAATTAATGTTCCATATGTCAAAGTTCAACATCTAAATTTAAGATGTGCCCATGCACTCTCATACATTAATCAAATTGATCAGAAAGATGACAATTCCAATGGAGCAGGACGGGAGAGAAGCATCTCCCTGACGTTATATACATATTGCGCTATATTGGTAGATCAATATAAATGTTATAGTCATGTTCAATGCTTGTGCTATATCGGTAGATCAACGTGTTATTTCGGTAAATCAATCTAATAGTATTCTAGTCCTGGTCAAGGTGTGGTTACATTCAGCTTTAATTGGTTCAGCATAGAATAATGTTTACTCAAATCCAGTACTACACGCACAGGTGGTCCACTGTACATTGCCCTAACCTATAACACCAGATTTCCAAATACAACTTCTGAGATATGAAATATTTCACTAGAAAAATGTACCATAAAAGAGACATAAGCAACAATAAATTATAGATTTATCTTGTCTTTCTGGAAAGATTGATTATACAATTTTTGTCATCATTGATCATAAAAGAAACACGATAATCTTGTAACAGTTTGAATTTAACTTCTCTCTCTCTCTCTCTCTCTCTAGGAAATACCCTTCTATAGTGTTGAAACATCGCAAGAATACTCATGTCCATTCGTCTTCAAGAAGACAGGAACAGAAGACTGCTCCTGTTTCTTCAATGCAATCCAAGGATCTAGAATAATTGGATTAACTATCCTACTCAAGGTTTGAATTGTAGATAATGGATGTCAAGAACTATGACCTACGGTATCCATTACGTTCTAGCTGCCACAGCTTATATTTTAGAAATTTTTAGTGTTATATCCCATTACGTTATGTGCAGTTGTTTGTAATAACCATTATTTATCACTTGTGACTGCAACACCTGAGAAAGTTAATATCAGACTTCCATGTAGATGCTCGAGTAATACGTACGATACAGTATTTTCAATATTTATTATATACATATAGTCACATAAAGTTAGTGCAATCACTGCTGAAATTATTTTCAATTTGACAAAGGGAGCAGCTACATATGTGGAGTAAATAGGAAATAGGTCGATTAATCCTATGGTAATTTATATATCTGTAGGATGCATTGACCCTACGGTAATTTATATATCTAGGAGGTGGATTGATATTATGGTAATTTATATGCATCAACTAGAGATTGCAATACTCACCAGATTAATTGAGTCAGAACTTCAAGGATTGTTTGCCTGAATTCAGTATCAATATACTGTTGGGGAGACAAATTGTTATAGCAAATAGCAACTAACTGACCTTGCAAGGTCTAAGTGACAAATAGATATTTGAATGCAATATGATCCTATATAGCGAACCATTAGTAAAGACATTATTATTATTAATATTATTATTGTAAACATCAATACATTGAAGGTATATCAATAATAATGTGCATTAATTCAATCATGGTAGGCATCAACAACGTTTACCGAACACTAATTGTAATGATTTGTCATACATATTTAATTAGTTGATTTTTAAACACGCTATTGTGTCATAACTGTATTTGAATTACAGTAGGATACAACTTCCTTAAATATGGTAGGATTTTATACAACTGAACAGATTATTTTGATGAAGAGGGGATAACACCTAGTTTCTCTTTTCATCAAAGTTATCTAATATTGTTTAAAATACTATGACCAGATATTTTTTCTAGATAAAGTCACCTCAAACTATATTTAAGATTACGGTTACTAGATCAGATCTTCACGAAATGTGACTTACTTCAACAGGTATGTATATTTAATATAAATACACATACTGTTCAAATTTTGAAATTGATATTAATAACGATTTCCTAAGTTTTGAAAACACTGCCTTGGAATTGTCATGAAGTTTTCTGAGGTCCAATTATTGGCAAAAAGCAAAAACAATACATTCACATTTATGGTGCTAATTTATTTTATAGTTTATTAAGATTATGTAAAGCCTTAAAGGCTCATATTTGAACTGTGTATATACGTAGGAAGTGTCCATTATTTCTAATGATGTTGCTTTGTTTCATTCATATATTTAGACTGGTGTCTTCATCTCATGGTGATCAGAAAGCCATTGTCACAGAAAAACAAACAGGCAAAGTGTCTTCCAACTATCCTTTTTTTGTTTTTTAGGGCAGGAAAGAATCATTCCTCCCAGGCAGTGCTGATACAACAGGTCTACCAGAAACACCTCAATCTGTAGCAAGAGAATCGGCCATTTCTACTACCATGACAGAAATTACAGCAACTCCTCAGGCCCAGATAGCAACAACTGATGAAGCAATGGCTCCTGTTCTTCAAAGCCCACCAGCAAAACCACTGGCCATGTTAGAAGATAAAACCGCTCGGAACCATGATCTGATAGATACCAAAACATTGCTGGTACTTTCATCATTTTGTTTACTTTCATTTAATGAACATATAATTGTGCATATAAGACATAGCATCATATCATAACACCACAATCTGTGTAATATATCTCTGTCTTAACCTAAACTATATGATACCACACGCAATGCATGTATAAAGTCATCTAAAGGTTAGAGTAATACCTTCTTTTCTTGACGAAAATCCACATCCACATTATGTATACTTACTGTTGTCTATATGCTATGTACAATGTTTCATGAATGTCATTCAGAACGGTCGTTCTCAATAACATGGCCGTTTATGTTTGTCATTGTCTACAACACTAAGTGTATACTAAGAAAGGGGATACCCTATGCAGGGCACTGATACATTATCCCAAAACATAGAGTAAATTGGCAGGATGTCCTTTATATTATATACCTTATATGAGATATCACAATGCTGATACTTAATATTTGTAGACAGGAGCAAATATTTAATATTTAGGTTTATCTTCATGTAATATGATTCGAGTAAACTTTATTCAGAAATTCATCAGTGGTGTTCATAGATAACATGCTAGTTTGTACATATTTGGAATTAAATTTATCATGATAGTTTTGAACAATTTTATAGATAATACAAGTTTGATTGCTACAAGTTCATAACATCGTCAGATCCTTGTTATTTATTCAGAATTTGTCCAAAAGGATTGAGAAAGAGTGGCTCAATGTTGGTAGATACTTGGATGTCGAAGAAGCAACTCTACAACGATTGAAACAGGAAAATGTAGGGAATCTCCAAGAGGCTACATACCAGATGCTTCATATTTGGCAGAAAACTAATGGTAGAAACGCGACTCGACTGGTACTTGCAAGAGCACTGAGCAACGAGGGAAGACGTGACTTGCAAGATGAGATGCTTGGAAAAGGTAGCGTTTATCTCTTCATTTTAAGACGGAAAATTCAATCTACCAGATAAACTGATAGCAGCTCTGTCAAATTACGAAGTATAAATTATGTAAAGATCCATGTTGTGAAGACTTGGTGCGAGTTCCACTTATGTTTAACCCGCCAGTAAACCATTAATTACAGAGTGGTACATTTTCGTCTTGAAAGATTGTTTAGCTCACTGATGAGCAGTGATGCCTTATGACAATTGCATCGTTGGCAACCTATGGAAGGTACCTGCGTCCAACGATCGAACTTGTAATTTCAGCTCGATCGTACATTGCTGGACTGATCTGTATGCATGAATAGATCAACAAAACTGTTCGCACACTTATGATGACTGCTTGGTTTAAGGGTACCTAGTATGTTGATATCGGTATTAACCATTACCCTTTATCGTGTTTTTGTTGTTGTAATAAAACCCACACAAGAAATAACTTGGGGTCTAATCCAAACAACGGCATCAAGTGTCCACAGTGTGCGAGCGATGTCGTAGTCCTGTCCGCACTTGTGTACGCTAACACAAATGTGCTTGCATTGGGTGTGCGGTACACTGGGTGTGAGGTACGGTGCTGGGTGTGTGGTACACTGGGTGTGAGGTACGGTGCTGGGTGTGTGGTACACTGGGTGTGCGCGGTACTGCGTGTGCGGTATGGTGCTGGGTGTGTGGTACGGTGCTGGGTGTGCGGTACGGTGCTGGGTGTGGACTACGCTTAAGCATACCCATGCAGAATGCAGCAACTACATGTGTTTTGGATAAAATACATTCCAAGCGCCGAGGCTCCTATTAGCCTCCGTTGTTTGACAGCTTGGAACACGCCGGGTACGGTCAGGCTGCAGTTTGTTAATCGGATGGCCACATGTAGTTTGGATATCAGATGGCCACATGTAGTTTGGATATCAGATGGCCACATGTAGTTTGGTGTCGGATGGCCACGCGTGTCTGCTGTAGTTGGTTTATAACGTCATATTGGCCATCGTTTGAAGCTCAAAAATCAGAAGCACAGTGTCGAGCTCCGCGTCATAATTATAGGTGTATAAAACAACTTTGAATCCAACTTTCTCCATACTTGTTCAGGAGATCGTTGGTAGGCAGTTCATGGTTTATGAGATATGTTTATATTTATTTAAATTTACGGCTGACAGGGCATTGTTGAGCCTGTCAGAAATGCCTATTTTATGCATATGTAACTGTAGTAAGAGGTGATTATTACAATGATTATAAGAGTTTGTTAGAATATTTAAAGTTCTATCAGGCAGGCGGGCAGTGCATGGTTACAAACCATCTACTTCTGTGTTTTTTCAGGAACTTGTAACAAATGAATCACGATCAACTCATACATTAAGAGCTGATAAAATGACAATGGATATACTAACATCTCTGAGTCAGAAGATGTAATTGTAAGATGATTCATTGCTACTGACAGTGTACAAGACTCTCGTAGTGTCCAGTACTACAGAGACGACAAAGAAACTAATTTCAAATAATTGAGAAGATTCATTCCTATATTCCAATATGATATCCCGGGTAAGTAAAGCACATTCTGTTATCACCAGTCCCAGTATAGTAAACATGGTATAAAGTAAGTCTGAGAATACTTTAAATGTATACATAATATAAAGTTAATCTGAGAAAATTTAAACATGGCATATACATAAAGTCAGTCTAAGAAAATTTAAACAATGTATAAATCATTTCTCTCTGAGAATAGTTTTAAAAAGGTGAAAATATTTGAATCTAACCAATAGGTGCGTAAGCGTAAATTTAATACTGTACCTTCCGTCCATGATATGATATACAGTGCAAATGCACCGAGTAAAGGTCCTGTTAGAATGTTAATTATTGCCTACCACTATGAATCCAATATAAAATACCTACTGTACATATACCAGTTTACAGCTTTATAGGCCTAAGCTTGTGTATTTTATTTTATGGTAGACACATATAAATATGAAGTTCACTTTTGTTCATCATAAATTCATAAATGAATTCATTGTTTAAAATTGACCAAAACATCCAATGATCTTACTGCATACCTTCATAAGTTTACACCTATTAAGCTTGGATCATATTTGTAGAGCTATTGAATTTATTGACCGCATTCACCGCAATAGGAATCTGATGCGTCAACCTTCACATCCTTCACACAACCTTCACATCAACATTTATATTTCAGTGAGGAGCTGCTTCCTTATAGACAACATGGTTTTGATTGGTCAATATTCAGTGATGAATATTACAATATAGGAAGTCATTATTGAAAGTAACAATGACTCTCATCTTCATGTCGATTGTCTTTTCTGACAATTACCTTGATCATTTATGAAACGATTCGATTTGTAATCCTAGAATTGTCACACTCCTGGTGTACTTGTTGGTTCTTTATCCCAGGGTGTCAATGCCAATTAATTGTGGTAGACTTACTTGGTGACGCCTAATAGGTACCACTCATGACTTTCTACAGCTGTTTTCCACTGAAAGACACAATTTCAAGGATTTGTATCACAGACCATATTTATCGGGCATCGAAATATCTCTTCTATACCAATCAAGCAATGGAGAAGAAATCTGATAAGAGCTAGAACACCCAGGTAACGTAAACATTATGTTATCACATATTTCAGATTTCCTTTATACCATTCGATGCAGGTGTGTATTATGCTGTGGAAGAATAGTTTCTAACTGAAAACAGATTTGATCGATGTGACTGAATTTAAACGTACTATATATAACTGGCAGCACGGTGATTTTTCAATTTAAACGTACTATATATATATATATATGTATATATAACTGGCAGCATCGATATGACTGGCTAGAATGTATTACATATTAATGGCAGCATGGTGATCAATATGACTGGCTGAATTTAAACATATGTAACTGGCAGCATGGTGATCGATATGACTGGATGTAGAAAATGTCTCGTATCTGATCTCTACGTCTTAACAGTTCGATCGAAAAATGATTGGGGCTGGGAAGCTGATGTGGTGGCTGGTTTATAATGGATGTTGATCTGGTATAGAATGGATGTTATCACGCATGGTATCTGGTATAGGATGGCTGCAGATGTGGTACCTGGCATGTAATGGATGATAACCTGGCAGCTGGTATATAATGGATGCTGACCTGGTATATAATGGATGCTATTCTGCTTGGTAGCTGGTATATAATGAATGCTGACTTGGTTTCTGGTATATTCTGATAAAGAAAAGAAAAAGGATATGGTGTTGCAGAGAAAATTGATTGGAAACCAAATATTCAGTTCATTGATCAAGTATCATTAGACAATCATCAATTACAGATCCAAATTATCAGTGAGTATGAAGGCAATTATGTTATTATTATGAGCTTGACAATGTTGAGAGAATGATGAGGATGCAACCACTGACCTCAAATTTACTTGATTGTCTGCCAAAACATTATTCATCGTTTGATACGCATTCATTCGAAACTCGAACTGGTGGTACAAAACAAACAAACATTTCCTCTACAACCAAGGCCTGATGTAGAATGTGTAGATATTAATTATTTTGTACAATATGTAAATATATTGCAACAATGCCTACAATTTGCCATTGTTATCAATTCACAGAACAAAATTTTTGTGGCCGAGTTACAAACAGCTCCGTATCCTAGGGATGGACTGGTAACTACGACCTTTACCTGCCTATGGTGGCAGCAAACATATTTGGTGTGGACCACTAGCTGTTCGAGATGTTCCACTCAGCCGTTTTCATTTCTTCAGTCACAGTTTCAAGGATATGGTGAGCACAGTAATTACATCACAGACCCTACCCTCAGAATATCTGAATATTGATCTTCCCTCAATGTATAGCCATTACATGGATGGAAATTAAGTCCGGTACCTCCGGTCTGTGTCAGCACCTCTGACATTTGACCACCGATATCTGCCTCACTTTATTTACCTCGCCGTGCTAACTGAAAAGCATATACTAGTATATAAGTATTTGTTGTACGGAAATAATGTCATGTATTCACAAAGAATAACAGGATTCACTGCTGCTACTTTACACCTGAATGTTTCTAGCTGTTATATCGTAAGGAGCTCCATAGCATGACACAACGGAGCATTGGATACACTTTGTCACATCGTGTTTTACATGTTGTAGTGTTTTCAGGCCCTTACTCGTGTCTCACGAATATGTTTTCTTTGTTTCTTCCTTTCTTCCGGTATATAATTCCTTTCGAGTGTTCATGCGATTCGTTTTTCTTCACGAAAATATATCTTATAGTAGCTATGTAACCGAGTCCTCCCATTTTGTTCTTATGTACTTGTATTAATTGAAACCTAGGTTTGTATTCTGATGGAATATTTGAGACAAAACATTTTCTTTATCCCTACCTTATTTTTTTTCATTTTTACAGAGATTTTACCCTTAATAGATCTGAGACGACCTACCATCAGAACACACAGTTTCCTTCCGTGAAGAATTGTGTGCACCGCATACCTTCTCGAATGACACCCTGAATTGTCTACATAGGATTCAACTTGCGGCGGTCGCTTGATGCTTCGCTTTGTTTGAACCGGAACCTTAGTCCCTCTTACCGAGACACAAGATCGCCAGGTTACCACTCTGACTGTCTCCTCCCGTAGTGTTGTGGTCTGAGGTTTATGATTGTTCATGCCAGGTGATATCGTTAAAAATATTTTGTATCGGACAAATATTAGTAGCGCTAGTATATGTTTTCTTATTTTGTTATAGATATGTATGTGAAGGGGATATTTGATGTGCATGTTTATCACCCATGAAGAGAATTCGTGATCTGTATGTCCAACACCGTGAAGGCGCGGCATCAGACATTTTAATCAAGTACGGTACTTGTATATAGCTCTTAATAGGACGTAGTAGCACATTGGGTATTTGAAGAAGATAAAATAAACATTCTCTCTTCTTTCTTACCTTCTAGGACTCCAGATCCATGAATGATATTGTAACAATGCTAAGAAATGTTCCCCAGCATTTCCAAGGTTCATTACCAAGGTTACAAACTGATAATGTCAGAAGTGCGTGTGTCGCACCTTTTCTTGCGGCAGGGAAGACTCTGTTGAAGTGAAACAAATTATTATCCCATGCATGTGTATTGTTTTCAGGTGTATCAAAATAATCTTTATTATTCATTGACATATCAGCAACATTGTACACCAGTGATGAAAATTATATATTTCCTTGTATTATAGATATCATAGATTATGGTGGTCGGGTTTTGTGTTGGCCATTATCAGGATTTGTACCTGTCAAGCATAATTGTTGGTGTGAGGTTAGATGCTATCAGACAGTGAATTTGGAAAATATATCTAAAGTATGATATATATTGTATCAATTATTGTATTATTATAATTAGAGGTATTAATTATTTTCTAATTAATTAATTTATTTATTTATTTGCATGGAAAACAAGTGCACGTTATCGGCTAAAAAATATATAATACTATTGGTGTTATTGTCTTAATCAATGTTCTTCTTCGTTTGACAAATATTATAAGTTAAGACTCGATCTGTCCTCTGTAGAGTAGTCTGTTTTATCGACGTATATTGTTGAAGTAAATAATTATTCATAACAGGACTTGCAAGACTCAGACTATTTGCTTTTGTTTGAGAGAAGACATACTGACGTCTTCCCTATGTATCCAACATTGGTTATAATCATTTTTAGCATCATTCTTAAACATTTATTTTTGTCGTTTGGTTTCGATCCTATGAAAGTTACGAGTCAGTAAGATGAAGCCTGATGTAAGCATGTTTTAAGTAGTGTACAAACCGATACCGTTATAACAGGATATTTGAAAAGATACGTAACCACGGAAAATGACATTGGGCATTAGGGCATTATACTGTAAGCTTATCTGGGCCTGCGCATAATACTAATACTATGTAAAATAGTGTAAAATAATGATAGTTACTTTGGTCCACAGTACTCTGGAAATCTCTGTGCGTAGGATGAGAGGCACTGTCAATCCATGATGTTTTTATTCAATTTAATTACATAGTTTATACCAGTGAGCGTTATTATATCATGCACAGACATGTTTTTAGCCTATAATATAGCCATAGTCATTTATGAATATATTTACCACCAAAGTTACTCTCATTCCAAAATAAATCATGTGCAATAAAAGCAGTAAGCGATTTTCTTGGTCTTTCAGTTTCTTAGCAGAAGGTAAATGACCATATACAGTCGAGTTTGTTAACATATGTGTGTGATGCAGTACATGCAGACACTATAACTAAATATTCTTTCGGTTGGTGCAGATGACATGCATATCTATTAGTGAGAACAAACGTAAAACTATCAAAACCAAAATAAAATATAATAATTAAGCCAATTTTCCCATAACCCCAATCCTATTTCGATCAGAATGTAGAGATATGGGGATTATTAAACTGGTGTAGTGCCACATATGTTACCCTTGATGTTAGTCAAAATACAGAGAAATTAGAATTAATTAACATTTGTGTTAGAATTAATTATCTTTATTACGAATTGATGTATGTAACATTTACATGTAGACTATGTATTTTGCGAAGATATGTGACCTTCACCTGACTACTTTCACATGATTACTTTCACCTGCTTACTTTCACATGATTACTTTTACCTGGTTTTGTAGATATTATTGATGCTGAGTAGTCTACCAGTTTGGTGCGATGCTCCCAATTCATACGTTGCCCCTACTTTTTGCGTTGATATTCTTTATTTTTTTTAGAAATAAATAGTTTGTGTTGTCGTGTTATGTAACTTATTAATGTAATTATATTTCAGACCGTTAAACTTGGGATACAAGGTAATGATTCATCTGTAATATAGAAAGATAACCTGTGTTCATTGTGGGTACATGTAAGAATTATATAATGTATGTATGTATGTTATTATGTATTAAATCATTTACTTACCTTGGGTTATTAGAAATAATTTCAGTATGAATTGATGTTTGTAAATATATATAGAAATGTAACCTAGGTATTTTGAGAGATTTGTATGAAGTCAATCCGTCTATGTTGCCTAATTAATCTGCGCAGTTGTAAAAAATAATATATGTTATGTTGTGTCATGTACATATATTCATTTCAGACCGTTATTGTTGACCAATATTGTTGTGGAGATGTATTTTAATCTGTGTCTTGTATTTTAATATAATTATATTTCAGACCGTTAATGACCCATTGGTTTCAAGGAATGAATTTGTTCCATGTTATAAATCATTTTCTACGATTCAATGTCGATATAGTATTGATTGATATACCTCAATGAGGCTTTCCATTTCTGAGTTTGTGAGACAGATCAGACACATGTGTCTGATATACAATATATCTCCCGTAAGAGAGGTACAAAGTATTTCTGAGATTTCTTTCATTTGTTTGTTGCTATAGCCAAGAGTTTACATATATATTGACTACCATACATTTAAGAAATTAGTTAATCAACCAATACAATTAAATTCCATATATATATATTTATATATATTTAAATATATATAACAAAACATCAATAAACCAAATCACAGACTCTATAACAACTCAGGAAACTGAAGTAGCTTTAAAACATACAAAAAATAACTCCTCACCAGGACCCGATGGTGTCACATACTTACATCTGAAACAATTATCAA
>JAODAG010153426.1:0-14602 GCA_027574785.1 Orphnurgus asper
GGGGGGGAGCCGAACCGTTGCTTCAAATACAGTCGACATCCCCGTAAACGTCTGTTTCCTCCTCCTATTTCGCCTCACTTTTACCCCCTGCTCTTTCCGTCAAGGGAGAAAAGCGGTTACCCTGGCACGTTTCCTTGGCCCGTACGTCTTTTTTTCGTGGCGGCGAACCTTAACTGCACAATGTCTATGCTTGCAATGTAATACAGTATTAATAATACTGCAAATGATGGCCTGCCGGGTGACTGTATGATCGGCTAAAATGGTCAGCTCGAAATGGTTGTACGATCTCAGGCTTAGCGTACTACTATTATTACCGAATAATGTCCGTTGGCCAAGTAGCAGCACTGCGGGGTGTTTAGAATATGTGCGAAAACAGACAGGCAAACGACTTACTTCTTGATTATACACAAACAACGTTAATGGAAAAATGTTCATTGAAAGCTCGTAATTAAGCTTTCGTGACGAAAAATATGTCCATATCCTCTTTGGTCATCTTTTCCCTGTGATCGTTTTATTGTCAGCGGCCATCTTTATTATGCATGAGCCTAGCTAAAATAACCCTTCTTCCAACCTTAACAAGTTATATAAAATTATCCTTCACCTGCTTAATATACATGTAGCTTGCTATTTATCTAAACAGTGCAATATATGATCTAAACTGAGATCAATTAAAATGTTTTGGTGGTCATTTACTAAATTTGTTGAAGTAGATTAATGCGCTAGTTGACCAAAAAAATATGTATCCGACTTTACTATACTGCATTATGAAGAGTTGTTTGGCGCGGTTTTGTTCCTAGAAAATTAATGTTAGTACCACTACCAGTTGCGGTGATTGACCAGCAGCTTGATTGTCAACCTGTGGCGTGATGATAATGCGATCCGCAAAAGAGGCTGTCTGAAACCTCTGTAGCCCGAAAATCCTTCTGGGAAAGGTATTTATACAGTAAAACGATCGTTTCTTTTTGCAGGTCAATTTCTGTCGGATCTGCATCGTAGGGCCTAGCGGTATGATGAGTACTTCTGTTCTTCATGTTAGGTTACAATGTAAACAGTCGTCTGCGCTTTTCACCTGTGTGTGTTAAAACTCTACGACTGAGTTACGAGTAGAGTTAGTCGGGTCCGGCTGTGTACTGTGTTAATGTACTGGACAATTAGTGTTACTAAATTAGTACAGTACATTAGTAGTATAGACAGTAACTAAACAGGAGTAAAACTGTTATTTGGTGCTGTCCCTACTGAACGTTAAGCTAAACCAAGGCGATGTCATTTGAGGTAGTGTATACTGAACTAAGCTTTAAAGTTAAAGTAGTGATAGGCTGGTGCCTAAAGCATTTTTAATTGAATTATGCCGACTTGAATGAGAGTTTTGAGGTTGCTATTGCCATTACTTCACTTTAGCCATGCACACGCGATCGTCGCCTAGCTAGTCTATACTAGTATTACCGTACTATGTGGTACTAATTATTACTGCTACTTAGTACTACAGTCTATGGTCGTACTCTTTACACAAATTTTGCTCCCATACTGGCTAACGACGTTAGCATATGCCGGGGCAAAGCTACTGTAACTTTCCTTACAAGTTACAGTTACACTAATCAGAGTTCAGACTATATCTATGTATATTATATTAACCCTAGGCTAGACTGTAGGCTATACCATGGATGATGCAGTACTGTCCTTAACTTAGGTGATTTCCTCGTCACTCGAGGCCAATTCAAATTCAACGTTGCAAGGAGTTGAACTGTACGTGATAATGTGACTGACATTTTCTCCTGCTGCAGTGCTGGTGTCACTTTAAATACTCTGTAAAAACTAGTTTTGATTGGACCTAAGTTTAAGGCAGACTTATCCTCACAAGTTGCAGACATCCTCTGTTAGCCTTTAACTTCTTGTGTGTAGCCACACGATTAACTAACCATATGACTATTATTAGATGTGTGCGCATATTAAATTAATATAATGTAACCAGTCTTTTCACACTGTTCATGTCAACTTTTGCTGTACCGTCAGACAGAGAATTGACGAGGATGTTTTGAAACACTTACTGTAATTTTCTACTTCTTTCTCTCTTCAAGACGCGCCGTTGGATTATCAGTCAAGATGATGAACGGTGAGGTGCCAAGCGTCCCAATAACGACTCTGTCAGGCGTTGGCAGCCTGACTGACCGTAAGTCGAAGCATTTTAAATTATTCAATTTTTTGACCAACTTTGGTGGTTTTCAATGATTTTGAGCAGTATTTATGTATTCTGCACTGATGATAATTTTCCTATTGTCAGCTTTTTAGAGTGTTTTGTTTTTTATTTAGTGTTCTAGGGCCTCCCATTCCTAGAAGAATATGTAGCACATTTGTTAATGGGGTAATACTAGTTAGAATTTAGTAATTCATTTTGATCGACAGGGGACAGGCTAGTATATACATACACATTATACAATATATTTGAAGGGGTCTTACATGAAGTACATACTGCAGTACATTATAGGCTACAAACATGAGTATGTATAATTTGATGGATAGGCCAGTATATAAATACACATGTACATACAATATATCTGAGGACTGTCTTACATGCAGTACACACCTCATACAGATGTCCAGATCGATCCTCTTATACAGATTATGTATGCATGCTTCATGTGCCAATTTTTAGCTTATGAAGTGAAATGTACTTGTGAAGTGAACTTGAGCAAGTTCAATGCAACTAAATCCCGCCGACAACGATGTTGAACACTAAAGACGGGAGTTTTCCGTTTTTGTAGAAATCATTTTAAGTGCTCACAGAAGTTGGTGAATTTTACAACATGGAAAGTAAGAAATTTTCAAAATGGAGAAACAAAGTACCAAGTTAAAGTAGTAGGGTTTAGTGAGATACCGGTACTGTCAATTAAGTACTGGTAGTTGAATACCAGTTATGGTATTAACTGGAAAAAATGTGACTTCTATCCATCATTTTGTTTACCTGAAACTTAGTCTGCAAATAGTCTTCCTACAACTTGATATCTACTATATAAGGGTGGGCATGTGACAAAAACACACAGCTGTTGGAACTGCAAATTTTTACTAAAAACGTCCATTCATCGTACAGTAGTACAGATATGTCAGTCGTGTACCGTACACTTTAGATCAAAACCTGTGGTCACAGCTGATTAGCCTTCATACCACGACCGCTGCTTTATACCAGGACCATTGATCGTTTCATGCTATGACCATTGACCGATCACGCATCCATCGATGCAACGTTTGCATTGTGTGAGCGATCTAAAAATAAGTCATCCTAAATTGTTGGCTGCCCTTCTGCCCCACGCATGCAGTGGGGAGATATGGTTACTGCACGTTAAAGCAAGCAGTCATTGTAACATTTTCTTGTAAAGTGACATTCTTTTCCAAACTGTAAAAGCAGATGAAGATCGATCCCGGGATAATTTCCACGCAGATTCAGGGCTAAAGTATATATCGTAAATTCCGTCAGCCATACCCGTTGACCGAATGAGGCGAACTGCACGTGTAGATCGCTTGAAGCCTGGCAAACGTCGTCGTGCGAAGGAAGCGTAGATGGAGAGAGCCCCGATCGCTAAGCCAAACATACAACAGATTTGCAACGCTGATTGTAATGCGGATGCTGACTGCACAAGTTGTACAAAACGGATTACAGCACACGTAATTCCACTTTCAGAAAATGGTATATTCCAGTTTGTAGTGAACACAAGCCTGTACAAATTTTGTGTGCATATTGCACAGCACACTGAGCGCAGACAGTCTATATACAGTTTCAGTATTGCAGTGCACGCCACCACATATGGTCATGATTTTTTTTTTGGTTTTCTGTAACACAGCAGCAAGAGTTAACACAGCAAGAGTTAATTTGTATGTTTCCCATGGGAATTTATGTTCAAACACTGACACAAGGAATCTTCATGTTTGGTGTGTAAGTTTCTAAGAGGGTCATTTTCAGCGGTCATTTTACTGCGAGGTACAGTGTAAGGCAGTTTGATGCATGTTATAAATGTTGTGTAAAAGATTAGGTGATGATTTGGTTTTGTTCCAACGGAATGTTTGCATGGCTTAGTCGTACGAGTGCTTAGCGTCACCACCTTCTCACACGTTGACTTGCGAGGAAGCATGAAAGTTATCGATAGGAACATTACAGGCGCATTGAATGTATGCTACTTGTAGGTTTTCAAAGTTGCACATTTGTACCAGTAACTATTGTACAGTGTATTGAGTTACAAATTGTTGGGCATCTCAACCTGTCTCCCTCCAGGAGAGTTTTGGCAATCGGGGGCTATACACATGCCACAGAATTATTGCCGCACAGTGGTAGTAACAAAAATGGAATTTTTAACAAAGTTTGGAATCGTCGGGCGTAGAATTTGACAATATTTGATGCCGAGTAGGAAGCACTGAGTATCTTTATGGGCCTCAGTAATGTGGTATCGTATGCAAACCTTAATTTTGCTGAGGATCCTTAGTTTTAAAAACTAATAGTTTTGAAAATCAGCACAGTATATATGTACTACTACTCCTTGGGGCTTAGCAGTGTTGTTACATTCACATAAGTTTCTCAATCCTTGCAAGTTGCATGCTTATTTTAAGAAATAAAAGCAAAAAAAACCCAGGAAATCCTGTAAGTTATAAGAGAGTATTAAACTGCCGTTCTATGATGGAAGAAACTATCGTGTAGTTCTATCGTGCCTTCTGTAGCTACAGTTGTGTTGCGACGACTGTTTGATTTGCCGGTCGATTTCTCACTCTACTCTCCGTAGTGCTGACCGAACTGCCGCTGCCATCCCCCCTCCCTTCGACCTTGAACAAGAGTTTCTTCAGCACAGCAGAACAGGCGGACGAAGCTGCAAGGCTCCTCAGCACGCAGGATGAGAATCTACTGCCCCAGCTGCTCCACGCCCTCGGCCAGGTCAACACCGATAACATGTAAGTATCGTCGACCCGACGTTGCGGTGTCCCACCCCCCTCCCACCCCACGCATCCATTCCCTTGTAGCTGATGTAGGCTAGATTTAGAGCACCCCGTACCAAACCCCAAGTATTGCACACGACAATCACCCCGACTGTGCCAGCATAGAGCTTCCATAAATCCTTTCTTGTCAGACAAAATGTGAAGGCCGTAGAGGGCTCTGCTCCGGCGAGTCCAGGCATAGGACAGGGCGGTCGTGAGTGCAATTCTTTGGGGGGGGGGGGAGGCGGGACAGGTATGTAGTAAATATCTAAACCAGATAAGTTTTTGGAATAGCACTCTGAAGGTGGCCTTCATTTTCACTTGTTTACATAAGATGGACAACAGAAAGGCATGATTTGTTTTTTACTGTTAAAGAAAAACATACATGCAAATAAGAGCAAACAAATAGACAGAAGGGAATACTTGTCAGAAAATATCATATCAATGGAAGTGATAAATGGAAATGGCAGCCTCATGTACAATGGTTCCTTCATTTTGTGGGTACGTAAAGAGCCCCAGGATGACAGGGATGTAGCTACGCTGATTGGCAGAGGTCTGCCCCAAACAGCTATCTGACCTACCAACAGGCACTAGTGGGCCCAAATGACACTCTGTTGACCTAGCAGAAGATAAATTAAAGTCGCAATGCAACATTTGCACTGCAGAAATAACCCAAAACTGCTTCAAACCCTAAACTAATAACTTCACTGTGAGTGAACTGTCCATTGGACAGGTATGAATCACAGCAAAGCCAGTATATGTTTCAATTTGCAACTACCACCCAAGTTTACTTATGCTATTGACATCAAGATTTTCTAGCTACATCAAGTTTTCCTAGCTACATCTCGATTTTTTAGCCACATCAAGATTTCTAGCTACATCCACTTTTCCTAGCTACATCCCTGTGTGGTGTGTTTCTTTTGACACCATCAAGGATGGCCCGTATTACTGGGCTGACATCCAAAGCAATGTTCAAACTAGTGATTGTAGACATAGAGCGCTGACCTAAGGTTCCGTTCTTCCGGTGAATGATCGATCGGATAACCTTTAACCTGAGCTCGGCATGTACGTCATCCTATTAATGAAGACTTCCAAGCTTCATACCTCCAACGCTTGCTTTTTTGCCTTATGGGACAAACTGGACGACGAGAGGATGGCGAAGACTTTTTCAAAATGAACGGTCTTGTCGACTTGAAAGGTTTGTCCTTATTATCTTGCAGAGAACCGAAGGATATGCTGCAGGAGGTCGACCTGGATGGCAGTTCCCCTCCGTTGCTTCAGGCAGTCTTGACGAGGGATCCAAACATCTTCAGAAACAGGAGATCAGACCAAAGAAGTAAGCAGTCTGGGAAAACAATGTATATCGCATTTTCAGAGAGGAAAATTATGCTGGAATCTTCACAGGACAGTCGCGGATGTAGATATGTGCAGGTGGGAGGTGGTCGACCAGCGCAGGAAGGAAATTGGTGCCTTACCGATGGGGAACTCGCCGATCTTCCCCCGCTCACCAGGCTAATCGATTGCTAAGATTATTGTTTTATCGTTGCGTTCTTGGTGTTTCCAACATTTTCTTAACGACGAATAGTTTGTGAATTGTCGCACCACTCAAATCTCCCAAACTCTCTTTTAAAGGTTGATTTATGTTGATTTACTTCAAAAGTAGCAAAAAAGATGGCACCATTTTGCATCTAAAGCACCATTAATTATGCCCCCAAAATTGACCCTACACCTCCGGGATGCAGACTAAATAGCCAGCACTACACAAGTATCAGCCAGCACTGACATCTCCCAACAATTCGTCCCTGAGCTCAGAAGGAGGCGGTCTAGTTGATCCATCGATTTGAGATTTTCCCCTGTCTATCTTGAACACTACACCCATAATGTTTCGCAGCGTTTTGCTGAGAACGACCTGTTCTGGGTTCGTTGCGACGGTCAATCGTTACGACGGCGTCCGCGTCGTTTAGTCAGATCACTAGATCAGTCCTTGCCAGAAGACTTTACCGGCTCTTTTACTCTTTTACATTCTTCAGACCAGCAACCGAGGCAACCAATGGCTCCTGCAGTCCATTTCCCGCAGCAATCTCAAGGAGGGGGCTTCCACAGGGGTCATTTAGGCACCCATAACAACTCATCATCCCCTGGGAGGGGAGGTACCAGTCCGGCAAGGTTCCCACAGGGAAGTCCTGGTAGAGCGGCCCAGGGGAGCCCCCACCCCGCACAGAGAGTGCCAGCCTTGGGCAGCCGTGGTAGGTCCAGTGATTTTGTGACAAACCGATACTGCTGTTGCTGTTTATTTAATGGCTGTGCATTTTTAACCTCGCCGATGTAGAGCCACGCACTGATTTGAATATCCACCTTCAATCTACCATATCTTTAGAACTATACTCCCCAGCACCATAAAAATATCTACCTTCATTCTACCATATCTTTAGAACTATACTCCCCAGCACCATAAAAATATCTACCTTCAATCTACCATATCTTTAGAACTATACTCCCCAGCACCATAAAAATATCCACCTTCATTCTACCACATCTTTTAGAACTGTACTCCCCAGCACCATAAAAATCTTGTATATTTTTTGAAAGGAAATCAAACAAGAATTTATCCAACAGTATACACCCCATGAACAAAACTAATTATTGGAACCTGGATGTAATGTCAAAAATGAGGCCTGTGTATGTAACCCATACGTCAGAGGAAGGGCTTTCCAGCAAAATCTAACACTATGAGGTTTATGCCTTCAAGAAAACAATGCAACCTCTTACATAAAATAAACCTGCATTTTTTGGCATAACTTTAGGTTCTATGTACACAAACTGATGTTTCCCCTATAAATTATACTTCTGCAGGTTGTTAAAACCTAGAAATAGTTAATACATCTATAACGTATGTTATCTATGCATTACGATCAAACCCAGTGGTATTAGTTTCATATGTCAATCATTCCATTCTGACTTTTAAAACTTACATATTCATACATGTCTGTCTCCGAAAGTATAAGTAAAATGGTTTTAATGTTGCATGTCTGTAAGGAAATGAGAAGATTTAAAGTCGAGAAAAACCCCAGGCTTTGTATGTCCGAAATGTGTCACGCATTAACATCGGTAAAATCTGGTTTGATGAAACATATCCATGGCGAGCTCTGCTTAGCTTGATTACAAAGATGCAGCCTTTTTGTTAATGATATCAGTATCCGTTTGTATTTGGTTTATGATATCAGTGTCCATTTGTATTTGGTTTATGATAGCAGTATCCATTTGTATTTGGTTTATGATAGCAGTATCCATTTGTATTTGGTTTATGATAGCAGTATCCGTTTGTATTTGCTTTATGATAGCAGTATCCATTTGTATTTGGTTTATGATAGCAGTATCCGTTTGTATTTGGTTTATGATAGCAGTATCTGTTTGTATTTGGTTAATGATAGCAGTATCCGTTTGTATTTGGTTTATGATTGCAGTATCCATTTGTATTTGGTTTATGAGAGCAGTATCCGTTTGTATTTGGTTTATGATAGCAGTATCTGTTTGTATTTGGTTTATGATAGCAGTGTCCGTTTGTATTTGGTTTATGATAGTATCCGTTTGTATTTGGTTAATGATAGCAGTATCCGTTTGTGTTTGGTTAATGATAGCAGTATCCATTTGTATTTGGTTTATGATAGCAGTAATCTGTTTGTATTTGGTTTATGATAGCAGTGTCCGTTTGTATTTGGTTTATGATAGTATCCGTTTGTATTTGGTTAATGATAGCAGTATCCGTTTGTGTTTGGTTAATGATAGCAGTATCCATTTGTATTTGGTTTATGATAGCAATATCCGTTTGTATTTGGTTCAGGTAGAAGGTGCGACTTTCCTGCCTGGTGTAAATGCTCCTCCTATCTTAAGCTTTGATATGATACCAAATTTTATTGTCGCATCCTTTCTACTTACAACGAGACAATTGACTAACACCACGATCACAGTGAATGCTGTGCTGCCAACTGCCATTGAGTTCAAGAGTGCATCGTCTTGTGGAGTTACCAGCATCAGTTCCTTTGGGTGTTCCCTTGTTTTTGACAATTTAAGGATTGCTTTTGCTACGGATATTGAATTTCTTGTGTCGGATTTTCTTTCTTGGGTCTTGGAATCATAGAGGTAACCCTCTCTACCGACGTGAATAGCCGCGTCTCCAGTGACGACCCAGTCATCCTGACCCTAACGTATTGCAAATCTCTTGTTTGTAGGCTCTCCTCTTCCGGTCAACGGCCTCCCTAACATGCAGGCTACGGGCAGTCCGTCGGTCCCCCCCGGCACCCAGAGCATTCCCCACCAGATGTCCAGCTCAGCACGGGTGCCCCCAGTCTCAATGCCACGTAAGCCTGCTCGATCGGCATCTCGTTGTAACTGACCTACGGTGACGACCTGTCGCGTCTGTTGTCTGGAATGTTACGGAAATATGAGTAGTGGTGGCCGACAGATAGAAATGTTTTTCTAGAATAGAATCTATTTCTCTTGTTTTTCGATTTCCACTTATGAATTGATTGGAGAAGATTAGAATGTTTGGATTAGTATTGGTTAGGAAGCCTCGTTGGCTCGTGATGAAACCCTGTCCGTGTAAGCTCGTGGATGAACGACGTCTTTGACGAGCCTTGCCCCTTCGACCGATGTTCAGAAAGGTAACGATCTTTCGACCACTTTCTCAAAGACCGGTCCATCACCACCGCACTGCATATGTGCTGGGTTGAAGTCATTGCGACACCCAACGAAATCAGCACGCGAAAAAAAATTGAACCGAATCGCTACACGCCGTGGAAGCCGGTGTACCCTCACCCCAATTACTGATACTATGAAGGGACACCGGCAGGTTATCATGTATCGTTGGTCCGTGTAGAACTAGCTTATTAGTCTACGACACACGTATGTTAAAGGAGATCTTTCTCCTTGAGTCTTAGACTGCAAATATTTTGTCGAGGTATGGAAGTGGGATGGGGCCATGTGTCATACATCCTGGATGTCTTAGACAAAGCAGCACTCGCACTTTGTTTTGGGGGTGGGGGTACGGGGTCCGTCTGTTGGGAGGGCCAAATAATAATGTTGCCAACGGTTGTTTTCATGGGCAGCGAAATATCCGAAATAAAGTTCTTTTCAATTCCATTAAAAATTCATTTAAACTGCTCTTTGTAGAAATGTAGATTAAGTGACTTTGGTAGATTAGCTCAATTTGGTCTCGGAGGATCAGTAGCTCTCAAAGTTTGAATATACTCTCCATGAAGGTGTAAAGATGAAATGACTCTCACTGTCTCTTTACAGCTGCAGCGAGCAATGGCGGTTCGGCTCCTTCTACCCCTCAGTCCTCCGCGGCCCAGCCGTCCGGGAAGAGAAGCAAGTCGAAGAAAAGACATCAGGTGAGACTCTCGGTTTATACTCATAAAGAGGTCCAGATCGACAGGCTGATAAATCCCTTGTTCAGATGACGACGATGCACGTTATTTCGTTGGTCCTAATATTAAAAATCCCTTTCCTGTGAACTTCACACGTGATTCAAGGTACGAATCTGTACGAGCTTATGTGCGATACTCTGTCTTAGGTGACTACGATTTGAATCGTGATATGTATGCTGTACTTGTTCAGCGCCATGGCCTCGGGGGTAGCTCATCTTCGAATGAGCGCCCCATACGATTCACCTCTCGGAGGAAGAAAGCATCGACTGCTCAATTAGATGCTTCTCATTGCCTCCCGGCCGTTTCCACCTTCGTCGACTGACTATTTAATCTGATCATGACTTTTAGCACTACTCCCTTGGTAACTCGTCTGGAATATGATCTAGATTACCGCCCCCTCTCTTTCGTTACAATTGTAGTAATTTTATTAGCTGTGAAATTTCTAGCAACGGTTCTGTATTTTATTACTATTCATTGTTTTCTCCCCCGGGGGGCTAAGGATGACCAGGATCGCCATCGGGATTCCTCGGAGAGCGAAAAGAGGCTCTCGCAGTCCGAGGCGGAGCTGCTGCCGTCCGGCGCTGGCGGCGACGCCGTCGAGACGAGCCGCTCCGAGAGGCACAAGAAGAAGAAGAAGTCGAGGTCGCACAGGGAGGACAAGGAGAAGGACAGCGAAAGCGTCAAGTACGTGATCAGCTCACCGTCCAACTCGACGAAGATCACCATCAAACTCAGGAGGCCGGCAGAGAGCAAACCCGCGGAGCCCGCGAAGGACGCCCCGGAGCCTCGGAGCGATGAGCCGAAGGCGCCCGGGCCCGCGGACAGGCCTCCTCAGAGAAGACTCAGAGAGAGGACGAAGAGCTCGGAGAGGAGGGAGGCTAGCGAGAATGACGGCGGGGAGCCGGAGAAGGGTACGCCACCTATTCCGGCCATCAAGATCAGACTGTCCAAGGACTCGGACGAACCCAAGAAACCAGATGAACCTGAGATACCAGGCGACCCCAAGATGCCAGAGGAACCCAAGAAACCAGAAGAACCCAGGAAATCGGACCCGCCCAATGAACCAGACGGATCCGAGAAACCAGATGAACCCAAGAAACCAGACCAACCTCCCGGAGAGGAAGGTGAGTTCACTATTTAATCTACCATCCTACCCGGGTTGAGATCTGTAGATGCTTACAGCAGCCTCTGTTTTGACCTATCAGTTTCAAATTAGAAACCTCTGAAAATGTTTTCACTTTTGCTGTATTAGCAGATAAGTCTACCAATGCCATTAAAATTACCCTCTGTGAAGAGAATCTCACTGGATTGTAAATTTGCTGTAAGCAGCCTTTCCATGGGGTTCAAAGTGGGAGGTCAAAGTGCCTGTGAAATTAATAGGAAATCCCTAACAATAGGCTTTGTCTACCGAGAAATGGTTGGGTAAACCCAGTTTGGGAAATTTTCTGGCGTATAAATTGAAATTGGAACTTTCTGGCAAATAGTGCCCAAGTAAGCCATTAACCGTCTAGAGAGACAGTTTTATGACCAATTTTAAGAACCAAGAAAAAAAAACCCAACATATTGCTTCCTGTAGCTTAGAAACTGTAAATAGGTGAACAGAGTCAGAAAAGGAAGAATACTGCCTGCAGCCTGTGACTGTTCTTTGTTTATCGAAGCTGTCACCACACTCAGTCATCTGCAGAATAGTCATTAAGCAACCTTTTTGCACAGGATGAAGTTACTGCACATGAAAGACATCATATTTTGTATGATTTCATTTAATTTGCGGTTAATAATATTTTAGTGTTAGACCCTTTACCCTATGTCCATGATGATAATTCGTAAACAGGTAATCAGTATAGGGCCGAAACAATTAATGGCTGGTCCACCTTTGTATAAATGCAGGGGGGAATGCCCAAAGCTTCTATGCAACAACTGTACAATTTCCAGATTGTACAAAATAATAAAAAACTAATTGTTCTAATGTAATTTGCATAATTAAAAAGTGGTTTAGGTAATTTGTTTTATTAGATTAACAAGAATCAATAAAGTGAAGTATTTTTAGTAGGCTGAGGCTTTCGTTAAATACCGAATGCTACTAGGCTTGAAATGTATCAGTTAGTAACGACCAGGTTTCTAATTTTGCTTGAATAACAATTAGTACTCATCCATGGTCGGCTGATTCCTCTGTAGTTACTGAAAAGTAGCCCAGAGACGGTATTCCTAAATTTCTGAAAATCATGTAAAAAATCTTATCTTGGGAGACCACTGTGGACTACATAAACAGAGTGCGCCATTGGATTTATTGTATTTAAAATGTAGTAATAGTAGTGAGTGACATTTGTACCCACCTGGAAAATTCAGCCCCTGGTTTATTTCTGCATCCAATTTGCAAACAGATGACACGTCTACAGTTAGAAGTGGCAGCAACCAAACCCCCGTCATAGTCCTTGAGAAACTCCAGCTAGATAAAGAATCCGAAGAAACCGCTGCTGAACAGACTGGACGGTCTCTGAGGACCAGGAAGAGGACACGGAGTGGAGCTATGAAGGAGTCGGAGTCCTCTCTTTCCCCTCGGCCCGAGGATCTTTCAGAACCGGAACCGGAAGAAGAGGAGATCCCTAAAACTCCGTCTCCCCCTCCGCCCATCTTCATCTCGAGAGGAGAAAGCGACGAAGAAGAGGAAGAAGGTGGCGACGACGATGGCGGTATGTATCCGCCATACGATTATGTTGCACATTCCCCCGGACGTAGTTCAAATTTAAGCCTAATTCATTGATGCATCACTGACTGGAAAGTTGACATAATGAAAGATTGGACACTGAATGATGTTTAAGCCCGCTCGTTACGGACAAAAGAATGCCCCCCCCACCAAAACAAAAGTAACGTGCAATTAATGTTACATGCAGAAAGATGGCAACTGTACAGAGATTGGTAAATGACATACGATGCTCAGGAATAGACTTAAGACTACTTGAAAGGAAGAAACCCAGTGACCTCGACAGTACCAGGGAAGTTATGTGGGTCGTGTGTTACAGCTTTCTGTATTAGGTAATTACCTACTGCATGCATTAATATTGAACCAGATCTTCCTCTTAATCTCTGTGGGTGTTATTCATGTTTGCAAAAGTAAATTTTTCTTTTTATGGGAAACTTCATTAATCATTGATCAATTTGGATGATAGGCCTCCTTCAACCTGAGCCTTGTTTTGGTTTTTTGACATTGAGGTGTTGCGGCCGGTGGATGGTAGGTGTGTGTGTTCATATTAGCTAGAGGTTTTGTCAACTCGAACGGTTGATCTGTAGTTTACTGTTTTTCATTGACGGGGGCATTAACGCAGCTTGTTTTGGTGTTGATTAATATCGTCGTTGAGAAATTTCTTTATCTCTGTCTGTAAAAGAACATCTTTGAAAATCTCTTTCAGCTCCGAAGAAGAAGCAGAAAATCGAGGCGTCAAAAGCAGCAAATATTGAGGAGGTTTCTCTGGAAAACGAAGGTATTAGACCATCTCCAAGGCTGTAGACTCGTTCTGTCCTATTAAAAGCATGGCAATTTCACTATTGTGTGGCACAATGCAATGTTACTGGACTGTAATTCTAAACTGGCGGTTTTACTTGTCGTTCTACTTGACCCTTCTCTTACTGGACTGTAATTCTAAACTGGCAGTTTTACGTGTCGTTCTACTTGACCCTGCTCTTACTGGACTGTAATTCTAAACTGGCGGTTTTACGTGTCGTTCTACTTGACCCTTCTCTTACTGGACTGTAATTCTAAACTGGCAGTTTTACGTGTCGTTCTACTTGACCCTGCTCTTACTGGACTGTAATTCTAAACTGGCAGTTTTACGTGTCGTTCTACTTGACCCTTCTCTTACTGGACTGTAATTCTAAACTGGCGGTTTTACTTGTCGCTTTACAATGCCCCATCTCTTACTGGTATGCTCTCACCTACCGGTGTAGCTTCCCCTCTGAAAACTTTCATCTTTAGCCTCTGTTCTATGCCGTCACTATCGCGGCGTTCTCTCATGTCGGGAATTGTAACTGGTGGAACGATGAAAGCATGAATGACGACGTCAGACCGACGGGTTAGTTGAGATGACACGACCGCCTCAGCGCCTCAGTTATATCTCGGCAGGGAGTAGTTAGGGGAGATGAGACTGGAAAGTTTGTCGGAGTGTACTCTGTACAAACACGAAGACCATTAGCCCCCCCCCCCCCCCCCATGATAAATTAGTAATATT
>JAODAG010153536.1:0-10301 GCA_027574785.1 Orphnurgus asper
AAGGGGCAGAAACAAGGGGTAAGGAATGTGAATGAAATAACCCTTTCATAAATAAGGTTCGTGTAGGTTAAAGCAATTAGCAAGTATGAACATCTCTAACCTAATTTGTAGTTTTTAAATATCCTCTTTCAAGTTTACATAACTATATTAAAGTGGTTACCATCCAGTGGTTAAATATTACAGTGGTTAAAGTGGTTACCAGTCTATTTGTTTGTTTGTTGTCAGTTTGTTGAACCACTGATTTGGACGATGCATTATGCTCATTGTGCATGAATACGAGAGTTATTTTAGGTACGTGTCAAACATTTTATTGAGAATTTGATGGAACGTTTTGAAGGAAAACAGCAATGCAATGCACCCGACCAGTGCTTTCTATGAACTGTAAGTTTGCCCTTGTAATCTGTAAGCATTCTCAAGTCTATAGTTATTCTAATTTGTGTATTCTGAAATATATGAAGTAACTCGCTATATACGAAAGAAATATCCACCTAAGTAAGTATACATACCAGTAACTATTGTATATAATATATACTGGTATGCGCTTAATTATACCGAATTTTTACCAGGGGTGTCATCTTTACAAGGAAATGCCACAAATCCTCTCTGATCTGGTTTATAAGTTGAGGTCATTTCTCATATTTCATTATTCATTGCAGTATTATATTTTACAGGTTTGTTTTTGCTGGTATATATATATACCCATCATATCTCTTGAGATATCCAATTTCCCAAATTGTTGTTGTATATATATAGTTGCATGGTTTGAAACAGGATTCTGTGTTCAACTTAAAGAAATACAAGAAGAAATGCAAAAGATAATTTCCAGTGATATAATTTTTGTCCTCTCTGATAAAGGATGTAAATTTAATAAGCATATAGTGGTGTAAGTTGAGAATGATCTGAGGTTTTTACAATTAAAACCTATTGTTACCTCATACTGGACCTTGTTTGGTAATTCTCTTAAACACAGAGTATTATAAACATCACACATGTCCAAAAATGCATACCATACTTTCAGCAATTATCACTCCTTCTTTAAGTACGTGATTTTAGTAGGAATGCATAGATCCTCATATTTTGGGATTCTAAATGATATTTTAATGAAGTACAGCCCCTTGGACTTCCTTGGAGTATATAATCACATACATATATTCATGTTTAGTATATTAATTCTGGGATCGATTTGAACAAAAATTGTCTTGTCCTCGTCGTAAACTTAGGTCTGCGCTGTACTCTGTAGTAGATAGAACAGTTGCAGCGAGCTGAAAGGAGATTTATTGTAGTACAGTATATTATGCAAATTATACATTCAACATTTCACCATTGCTCAGAATTCCAAAATTGAACTGCTTTAACTCTAGCTGTCTAACTGAATTAACAATACTTACACATGCGTACAGTGAATTGGTTTAGAGACGTAATTAACAGCCAATTGTGTGGCAAATTTGTAACCTGTTTTTCTCTTCCTCTCAGCCAAACAAATGTTATTGCACTATGCTATGACTTTGTAGAAATTAATTTATGCATATTACCTTATGATCACTGACATATAAATATCAGCTCTCTAATATATAATTATTCCAGCAGTATATGCTAAAGCCAGGCTGTCGTGAAATTGCTGTTTCTCATTATTATTATTATAATATCATTTTCAATATTTGGTCTGACTATATAGCTCCTGTCTGCATGCAACTGTGCTGGATCGTACACCATCGAACTGATCGATAAAGGCTCATTATAGGCCTGTCACTGTCATATTTATCGCTCTCCAAATTGTCCCTCTCAAATACGTGTAAGAATTAGCTATAGTTTAGAAAATGTGTCGTCTTAATTCTTTTTTCGAAAAAGTTCCTTCAAAAATTGTCTGTGAATAAAATTGTTGTTTGGAACTGTAATTTGGGTGCATGGGTGGCTTCAAACTAAAATGAGAACAGAAGGTGATATAGCATGTGAGTTTGTGTCATTCGTTATATACGTGGTGACAAACGTCGCCAATACATCGTGATGAGGGTTAAGCATTCCTCATCGCATCTCCACCAATCAATTAATGGCTGTATTAAATTTTTAAAGTCTTTGTTAATAATTTGTGATATTAAAGTTTGACCTTTATTTGGAAGGCAATGCAAAACCCCCTGTCAGTTCGCTATGCGATATGTATGCCTCCTTTAATATTCACATTTACCATATGTCCAAGATACTAAAATGCAGCTCCCTGCTTCAGCATTGCACTGTAATTGCAAGAATTGCCAATGCCATACTCACCTTGTTGGACTTCTCCCAGTTATACTCTCCTCTATATAGACACAATAAAGTGTAAGAAATGTTTCTTATAAATGCTATATTAGTTCACTTTGTTATGCATGTTTAGCTTCAATTAAGTTTCTCTATTCAAATTGTCATCATTTTGTGATCTACCAGCTAGTGCCCAAATAGGCATTGGTGTAACAATATGATCCATAATTATTGATGGAGCTGATCAGTTTTTAGGTCTTAATTCTTGGCTATCTAAGCTGACATAAGCAATCATCCACAACCTTGAAAACACAGTAGTTAGCAGCTCCCACGTTCCGACCTTTATAATTTCTGTCTAATTTTGTATTTAAATATGATTTGGTCATGAGACCTCCGTGATATTTGACTGAACTGTATGTCAAAATATAATACAATAAGTGCTCATGCCTCTGTTCTAGCGGAGTAATTAAGAAACATTATGCTCTTGTCTGATCAGCGTTAGAATATTTCGCCTAATGTTTATATAATGGAGGTACGTAGAAGTAAGTGTTAGAACTACACATACGGGGACCCAGCTTCCTCTAGTTCAGGGACCGTGTAGAAGGTGTTGGAGGAAAGAAATGATTAACTGAAACTTGAAAGAAAATAACAAAAATAATGTATTGGGAGTTTTTCATTGGATTTGTTTCTAGAACATTAGCAATTCTGAAATTTGGAAGTTTCATTTGATCTTTCAAATCTGTCCAATGGAAGTCAATTTATGCCACTGACTGCATGGTGCCTCCTCCCCAACTTCCACATTAAGCAAACTCATTCAGCCACACACGATATGAATAGCGATGTGGATATCTGTGAAAGTGTAACAATAAATGTTAGTTAGCCTTTACCAACACAAAGCAAAAATCAAAAGCAGGATAAACTAATTTCTCTTCTTAAAACAGATTAATAAGAATGTATGTTAAGCACCAAACATGACAATAATTTTGCATCTTATTTTGATTCATTTATCTGTAGAGGAAGTTAAACACTAGCGAGGCAAATCCCTTCATACGTTAATAAAACCGTGTTCACTCTAAAAATGTCCATCACAAAATTTTGATCCTTTGCCTTTGCCAAAGTAGTAGTGTCTTCTTTTCAAGGGGCCAGAATCTCTAATGAAATATGCCATCGACCAGCTAGTAATTTCCTTCACTGCCAGTGCCTCATCTACCTACTAGCTATGCTAGCAATGCCTTAAATTATGTCAAAATGCTTGAAGTTGCATGGTTACACAACAAATTTTCAACTGTGGGTTTATAACCAGTGACTAATTTTGGATTACTTAAATAAACATGAAATGTTCCCCGATAAACAAAATCAGTAGTCAGTTAATACAATATAAAGGATAGCAATTGATTGGCAAAGGGATATTGTCACAAAGTGTATGTAACTTCTCGTAATGTCGCATGCTAGCTGTTCTATAACCTCCAATATGCAAAATATTAGAATATATATGCTACCTTAAAAACCAGCGCGGTTCCAATTAACAGTCAGATATTTTGACGCCACAATACCGTAGCCACTCAGCTAGATGACCCCAGACAACCATTTGGGATTTCGGGAGTCCATTTAACTGCTGCTTTTTTATCCAAATAAATTAAAACGGAGTGTCCTTGATCCAAAATGTGCAGTACTTGAAACACGATTAGTTATCGACTCATATTTTTTTTTATATACGATTATACTACAAATCTGACCCGGCCAAATTTTGATCCTGCTTCGTGAGACATATTTTGAGTAATTTATCTACAGAGGAATGTAAATGAATTCACTTGCGAGGCAAAACCTGTGATTTGTTAATAAAACAGTGTCCACTATAAAAAATGTCCACCACAAAATTTTGATCCTTTGCCATTAAATTTTAAAAACCGATGCCAAACTATTTGTATCTTCTTTTCCATGGGGTCAGAATCTCTAATGAAATGACCAGCTGGTGATTTGCCTTCATTGGTTCCTATTACAAACTCACCGAAACTTGTTCGATCACCATCCATTTCCATTTCGACGTCGCTTTGATTACATACATCTACTCTTTAACTGATGTGATTAACAGAACTGAATTGGCATGAAGGATCTTTCTGTATCATATGACATGCAAGGTCAGTCCATGAAGATAAAAACTCAATTGCAATATCAAATTTCTGTGGTATATACAGCTACTGTAAATTTTCATTATGACCTTTTTCCAAGAAATGCAGAAATTGTGACATAAATAACTGTGCTGGATTACTAGATAAATAACTTCTGTCATGACTGCATGCTTCATAATTAAGTCAGATATTGACACAACTAAAGCAGGATTCTAAAATAATGAAATTTGTAGAAACATTTGGTCTTGTCTGATAACCTCTGATTTAATGACATCATATGGATTACATTGTCAAACAAGTAAGATCTATTTATTTGGGTATTAACTAAACCTGTTAGTATGATGGTCAAATAATAATAATTATAACTTGTTATTTACTAGGCAAGATGCAGCTTGAAATTTCAATGATGCATTAATCGATGCATAATTCATGAACTCCTTAATTTCAGATTTTTTTATTTTGGTACATGATTTTTGTAGTCTAAGTAAAAGTGATTAAAAAAAACTTATTTGTTGTTGGCAATTATTGTCTTCCATACAGAAATTGCCAGAAGCAATCATTTTTAACAACCTTTTTGCAAAATCCACCTGCCTGTAAATTATGTGATTTATCCGAGTTGATTTAGACCACGGCAGCTGTACATAAGTTTATTTTTTCTATGCTGGTATCTTGAACTATCCGAGCCATGCATCTACGATGCATGCTTAGTCGTAAGGATTTATAGCAGGTAATAATTTTGGAATGGTGAAATATACTTTCAAAGTTTCAAGATCGAATTATTGGTATGTTCCCCCATGGGTTCTAAACTCATTTCAATGATTCCCCGAAGGAGATTGGATGCGGAATTATATCCTAGAAGCTATATACTGTTACAAGCAGATGATGTCATTAAGTGAACCTAAGCAAAGTCCACCTTAATCATCCGAAGTGTTTAAAATTTGTGTCTATAATATCTTGTGTGACTTTCTATAATATATACACTTGCAAAGGAGTTCAAACTTCAGATAAAAGTTCCTACTGTCGAATTCCCTTTATATTAAATTGATGTAGTTGTTGTGACATTCAAATTGATTGTGATGAGAAACATGAATGTGGAGCTTACATTGTTTGGATCTATGTAACTGTAAATAATTTGTTTTGTACAATAACAATGCAATTTACACCTGTTTGTTTGTTATGACCTTTAATACAGATTAGCCTATAATCTCCCACTTTTCAATATATTTCTATAATTTTAGTGCCTTTTTAGGTGATTTTTGTTTAGAAAATTAATAGTGATACTGCTGGTTAAGAATGGCTTCAACTTATATTGATGTTTCTACATTTAAATGCCAAAATCACTTTGAAATTGTTCAGCACAGCGATAGTTATACTTTCCAGTAGTGATGAGTGCAGTCTTCCATTGTGTTTAGTGATTTGGTTAAATTTTCATTGGGTTGCATGGTTTCATTGGTGTCGCTATAACTTCGCTCAGAACAGCTGCAGTGCAATCGTGATGAACAGGTTGCTCTCACAAGTTCTTCAGTCTTTGAGAAGTGGTTATAGATCGAGGTACCCACGGATAGGTACACGCCTGCCTCGCAACTTGTGGACAAAGGTCAAAAGAGAAGGCTTGTTACAGCCAGTGTTCATCGACAATCACAACATGAACAGGGTTTCTTTATGAGGCTTCCTAACCCTAATCTATGTGGGCTAGAGGAATTGTGTGTTCAAAGTTAAACCTGCATGCAGGCTTAAATGGGTCCTATTTTTTAGTTACTTTGACCCCCACCCCAATTTGCCCATTCAAAAATCCATAATTTTAATTTGTTATTGATCCTATATTATACTTTCCTTGGCTATCCATTATCCAAATTTTACTTCCTGAACCTTTTTTGTACAGTATGAAATCTGTCAGTGGATGTACTTGAAAGATCTTTTATCACCTATAGTTCCACATGACAGGAAGCTCTATATATATATTACTAGTTTCTTACTATAGGCTATACATGCAGGCAAACAAACAGTTCTGTGTGACAACTATAGGTACGAATTCTATAGCTGTCATTAAACTTTCAAGAGCCACTTATGGGACTGTCAGTTAAGGACTAGGTAGGTAGGTAACTGGTCAAAGATGGAGAATGCATGATAAGAAAGTAATTGAAGCATAATACTTTGTGGGGTTGCAGGCTATGATTAGATATTGTTATTACTATCTGAACAATTGTGTATTATTTGTGTGGAAGTATATGCCAAAGTAAAGATGAACAAAACTATGCAATGAACAGACATACTGAAACACGGTCATACACGGTTTTATTATCGGCAAAGATATAAAACATTGTTGCACGTCCTATAATTAACTCGGTGGTCTTTTTTTAAAATTAAACTATGTATTGTAAGGTCATGCGACCTCTGGGAGTTGCGTCAGTGTGTTGTATAAGAAGTGTATCGTTTACACACTCCAGCATCACTTCACTGACTAACCAAGCAACAGTTCATTTGACACATCCTGCCAGTTGGTGCAAATTGGACTGACCATCCTTGATTTGGACCGAATAATTGGTACAATTAATAGCTGTATATGGTCGGTATTGTTCACTTTGTCTATGGCATAAGTATATATAACCCATCAGGAGTTATTTTGACTCGGTCGCCGCCGTTGTAGTGCCTTTTCTGCATTCTAGTACATCGTAATAAATTACCCGGTGCTTAATGACTCAACCAAGACGCATCTCTCTTGGGGTGTGGGGGGGGGGAGTCCCATTGTTCATCTTACAATTTACAGGTATGAGCATAAATAGTACTGGAGAAATTGTTGTTTTTCGATGTGTTTTGTCACTTGCAGAGATCTAAACGATCCTGCTGTTCCATATAGTCATGCTATTTCTCAAAATACTGATGCGATTGTTTTTTATTTATAGCACTCACAACTGAACTAAACAATGAATTAATAATATTGTCAGTCTGAAAATCTGTTGTAGGATGTCTCAGAGGTGTTAAGTCATACAGTAGGATTTAGTTAACAAATATTATTACTTAATGTTTTCTACACAAGAATTTACAACTTGATAGGAATGGTCCATGGATGAGATTTACTAGGCTCAGCCAGATGCATGTACTGTTTATGATGTGAATTCTAGGGGGAAATTGCAGATTCCTTTTTTGATGTATGTGTCCAATCAACATGTTATTGAATAATGATCGATATGGTGTGATTGAATAATTGATCTATATTGCCAATCAACATGTTATTGAATAATGATCTATCCATATGGCCCATCAACATGTGATTGAATAATTAATCTATGTGACCAATCAACATATTATTGAATAATGATCTATTTGGCAAATCAATAAGTTATTGATTAATTGATCTATGTGCATGGCCAATCAACATGTGATTGAATAATTGATCTATATGGCCAATAAACTTGCTATTGAATAATGATCTATATGTGGCCAATCAACATGTGATTGAATAATTGATCTATATGGCCAATAAACTTGTTATTGAATAATGATCTATATGTGGCCAATTAACATGTTATTAAATAATTGATCTATTTGGCATATCAACGTATGTTTGAATAATTGATATTTGTGATTGAATAACATGATTTATGTAGCCAATCAACATGTGATTGAATAACATGAGCTATATGGCAACTCAACATGTGATTGAATAATTGATCTATATCGCCAATAAACTTGTTATTGAATAATAATCTATATGTGGCCAATTAACATGTGATTAAATAATTTATCTATTTTATATTTATCTTTTCTTATATTTATTATTTCTTATCTTATATTTATATTTATATTTTATATAAAATAAATTTATCTATCAAATCAACGTACGTTTGAATAATTGATATTTGTGATTGAATAACATGATCTATGTAGCCAATCAACGTGTTATTGAATAATTGATCTATATAGCCAATCAACATGCTATTGAATAATTGATATATATGTGGTCAATCAACATGTGATTTAATAATTGGCATGTGATTGAATAGTTGATCTATGTAGTCAATCAACATTGAATAATTGATATATGTGGTTGAATAAGTTAACATTATCTCTGTAGCCAATCAACATGTGATTGAATAATTGATATATGTGATTGAATAACATGATCTATGTAGCTAGCCAATCAACATGTGATTGAATAATATGTGGCCAATCAACATGTGATTGAATAATTGATATGTGGCCAATCAACATGTGATTGAAAAATTGATATGTGTGATTGAATAACATGATCTGTGTAGCCAATCAACATGTGATTGAATAATTGATATATGTGATTGAATAACATGATCTATGTAGCTAATCAACATGTGATTAAATAATTGATCTATGTGGCCAATCAACATGTGATTTGAATAATTGATATGTGGCCAATCAACATGTGATTGAATAATTGATCTATGTGGCCTGGCCAATAAACAATCAATAAGAGTAAAGATCCACTATAAGAATAAAGATCCACTGACAGGTTACATGGGCAAGGGCATCGGTCACTTTTGTTGTTACGAAGTGATAAATGGACCAAGGAAAATTTATCAATATGATTGAACAGAATGTAGAGATATATATTGTATTGTTTCATTTCATTGTACAGGTACCACAGCATATGTTAAGGAAAGGTGAGCACACAAGGAGAAGAAGAAGACAGGAATTCAGTCAAGAAGAGATGAAGAATCTGGTCAATGGTGTTCATCGCCATGGCAATCACTGGAATTACATCCTGTGGTCATATGAGTTCAAGGAGGGGAGAACTGGGGTTGATTTGAAGGATAAATATAGAAGACTGTTGGTAAGCCTGTCATGAATAGTTAAATCATATAAGCATGGCTGATACTTGATCACTTGATGTTTGGTTAATCAGGATGAATATAATACTCCCAGGTCTGGAAAATTTCTGGGCAAGGCCATCAAGGCCAAAACACTTTCCTCACATATGGCACCAATGCCAAATTCAGCAAGTAAACAAAGCTGTGTTAAAAAGTCATATGAACCCAAACAACACATGCTGAAGCTGTAACATGTTCAAGACACTTAATCTGTGTACCGAAATATATACATTTTTGAACGTCCATAAAATATATAGGCTAGCTTTCTCTTTTTTAATAATATGCATCCAGCACGATGTATAGAAGTATATTCCTACACAGAGATAGCTAGCCCATCTTATCTGATGTATTATAAGTATAGCTATTACAGAGACAGCTAGTCCATATCTAAACTGCTGAATAGAAGTATAGCTACACAGAGTCGGCTAGTCCATCATGTCTGATGTATACAGGTATAGCTGCACAGATAAAGCTAGTCCATCATATCAGATGTATAGAAGTATAGCTGCCCAGAGACAGCTAGCCCATCTTATATGATGTATACGGGCATAGCTACACCGAAAAATCTAGCCCATCATATCTGATGTACATAAGTATGGCTACACAGAGACAGCTACGCTGTCGTATGATGTATAGAAGTATTAGCTACACAGAGACAGCTAGCCCATAATATACGATGTTTAGAAGTATAGCTACACAAAGACAGCTCGCCCATCATATATGATGTATATAAGTTTAGCTACACAGAGTCAGCTAGCCCATCATGTACAGAACTTCTATATATCAGACAAGATATCTGTGTAGCTAGCTGATGCATAGAAATGGCTACACAGATAATAATAATAATAATAATACAGTCTGCATGTGTACCATGTTATGATATTACTATGCTACAGTACAACTACAATAGTTTACCTCTAGATGTAACATCATGAAGCCATAATTTCCTCTGAATGACATCCTTTTGAGCCTGAGTAGAACAGCATTGAGATAATGTACTACCACTTAACTTTAAGATGCAATATTTGCAAAGATACAATATTGTGAAGTGTACATTGCCACTCTATTGAAAGAGCATTAAGAATTTGTTTTATTT
>JAODAG010153647.1:0-14599 GCA_027574785.1 Orphnurgus asper
AGAATCAAGGAAATGTGACCAAATCGTAGCTTTGAGTTTGTGCTAGAAAACCGAATGTAGCTCCAGTGTGAAAACAATCCGGCAGCAGAAGGATACCAACGGCCTTCGTGAAATGATTATTAGTTTTCGAATTTTGGTTTGCACATGGACGAATCGTATTCAGTGGATGGTCTCAGATCGTCAATTCCTGCCTCAATTGATCGAAAACTACCGTTGGCAGATACCTATATTTCATGTTAAGAAAAAGTTCGGTTTAGAGGAAATAATGTCTGCACACCGCTCCATTCGGCGACCGTTGGACGAATCCCACAAGAAACAAACAATTATCCCAGATCATAAGACGGTTAATAACCTTTCTCAAGTGAGGACGAATATATTCGGGGGAGTGGGTGGGGGGGGGGGGGCTTAAACGGACCCGCTATCCATGACAAATACGGAATACAATGAACTATAAAGACAGGTAAACTGAGTTTAAGTTATTTGTCATAAAAGTTAAAAACAAATAACAATAAAACAAGGCTATGGGAACTGAAAACGAGAGGTAGGGGTGAATATTGCACGGTACCTTATAGTTTTACCTGATTCATTAATGGACGAAACTTAGCTACGTATGTCAGAGTAATGAATAAGTGGCACTGTACTACTTATATCGGCTCTACATGGGAGCAAGCAGAAACTAGATGAAAACAGCAGGACTCCAAATGTACTGAAAGTAGCAATTATTGTATATAACGAAACTTGACGGAAAAATAATGTGTAGCGACAACAAACAATAACCAATTCATGGTAAACAATTCATTCTTCTCCTCTCCACTTTATCATATAAATACCAAGAAGAGAGGATTAGGATATAAATATTCATGAGATGACAAAATACTTATCTGTTTACAATAGAACAGAGATTTGAGCATAGTAAACCCGAAAGCGTTTGTCTTCGTACTCGATAGTCAGTCCTACCGATAGAACTTGGCTATAACAACATGTCGCATCATAACCTCGTCGTTCTAATTCCTGATACATACGTTTGTCCCGTATATATACATATATATATACACATATATATACTCAAGCCCTGTACCCCCCCCCCATAGGCTATCAGTTTAAACCAAAATGTTTTTGTTCTCCCAAATAACTCAGTCATACGTTTCCCGTGGACCATCGTAGATACATTGGTGATACATTGAAAAATATTTCCCGGAGAAGGTTTCATCCTTCATATTCAAACTTATAGAAGCCTTGTCTCTTTTCCTTTGCTAGATATATGAGGTCTGTCTAAGATGCTGAATAACATTAAGGGTATACGCACCACAATTAATTGATCATTGACTAATTACACACTAATTGTGTTATTTCAAGTGACCGCCACAGCCCGTGTAGAAGGTGAAATTCGACATGTGGCATCCCTCTTATGAAAGCTGACACATTGGACAGTTATGGCACCTTCAAATATCCTTATATTGACCATTCAGATTTTGAGTCAAGAGAGAATACATTTAGGATAGTACACTCTACCCAGAATAACTGCTTTTGTGGATCAACTTTAACATATCAGCCACTAACCACTAAAAGCATTTAAATCGCGTTAAAACCTCCCAATATTAACACCATAATTATGTACTTTAATTTGTACTCTACAACATCCAATCATCAAAATACATGATAATCGGTCTGCTAACGAACCACAGGATTCGCCTCAAATTGTTTTCTTTGGCACTTTTTCCGACGGTGTACTTTTGGTGCGGAGGCACATTAGCCTAACAGTGAGTGGTGTAAACACTTAGTTGTGATATATGTTAGAATCAAGGAAATGTGACCAAATCGTAGCTTTGAGTTTGTGCTAGAAAACCGAATGTAGCTCCAGTGTGAAAACAATCCGGCAGCAGAAGGATACCAACGGCCTTCGTGAAATGATTATTAGTTTTCGAATTTTGGTTTGCACATGGACGAATCGTATTCAGTGGATGGTCTCAGATCGTCAATTCCTGCCTCAATTGATCGAAAACTACCGTTGGCAGATACCTATATTTCATGTTAAGAAAAAGTTCGGTTTAGAGGAAATAATGTCTGCACACCGCTCCATTCGGCGACCGTTGAACGAATCCCACAAGAAACAAACAATTAACCCAGTTTGTGCTAGATAACCGAATGTTGATCCAGTTTGAATCCCGCACCAGAAGGATTCCAACGGCCTTCATGGAATGATCATTAGTTTTAGGTTGGAATAATTTCTGCTGCCTCGTGTGGGCTAACACGGTTTAGGTAAAATAGGCCCTGGAGTTACTAAAAACGTATTTAAGCCTCCAAATCCGTGTTTCAGCCGTCCAGTTTATCCGCCCAGCACTGGTGACATATTTGGTTTCCCGCTTTTTCTTTTCCGGACCCAGTACTCTACCCATGAACAACAAAGTCTACACCGTCTTAAGAATGACACTTGGAACACTTTTACAAATATTCAAATTTCAAAAGATAATTTCCACGTAATATCACTCTGAAACAAGAAAAACCAAACAAATTATAGCTTAGGAAGATTTTAATGGGCGATGTAAAACCGAGCAGGTTATGTTTGGAAGGTCCAACAGATTGTATGAAAATGGTATTAAAATTGCAATCAATTCTCAATGAGAGCATTGTTTCAAATCAAAGCCATGTGAGGATTTGTATTGCACCAGGAAGGCCAATTCAGGCTAAAATACAACCGAATGCAACACACTTTGTTGACATACCCAAACCCCACCCCACCAGTCAATAAACATGACCGTTTCTGCAGCCTGTGTGCCTTTTACACTGAGCAAAATGACACCCTTTCAGATTTTCAAAAAGAAGTTGGGGGTGGGGAATGATGGCATCAATCAACAAAATACAAAAACTACAAAAAACAGTCAAAGTGTAAATTAAATCTGACAAAATAGGATATTTACATGAAATAAACCCACCAGAGAAATCAACATTTCTGTGGATTCTGGTTTACATAGACTTTGCCACTACACAAAAATTAAAAAATAAACAAACAAACAAACAACTGAGAAACTAATATTCTTTTTGAATTTTAAATTCTAGTTGTAAACCGTTGCCAAGTACCGCCCTAAAGGAGGTCCCGTATCCAAAACCTCAGAAGAAGCAACATTTCAAGTGGCTGTAAACAATTTGACATTAATGAGTCTTGGGAGACACTGTAGCATCAATGTGACGTCTCTATTACAAAATAACACCTGTAAACCACGATTGTATATGTGTATTCTATGTAATCCTCTAAATCCCTAACAAATACCGAAACTGACAAAAAAAAGTGTGGCTAATGCCAGATACTCTCTCTACTTGCCAGTGTATTACACCATTCCTTCCATCCCTCCCACACCCCTTCAAAAAAATTACAGTACAAATATCTTCATAAAAGGAAATTAAGTAAAATTAAGTAAAATTTCCATCAAATTGTTTTCAGGATGAATACACTTTGAAAATGTATAACATATAAATGTACAAACAAATTTTAAAGGTATTGGCAGGAAAATGTTCTCTTTTTATTGGGTGAATAAATTCATGGATATTCACCCCCTAAGAATGAGTAATAATAGGATAGTAAATGTCTCTCTTTCCACAGTTGCCCAGTACCGTGGAGGGTGGACATTTAATTGCCTGGAAGTTCTTATTGAGACAGATCTCGATCTGCTGAATGTAGGTGGTCTGAACCGTATGATGAATTGTCTGGTGGGGGAAGGGGAGATGAAGAAAAAGAATTACAAAAAAAAAAATAATAAGTACCAAAAATAAAATAAACTCATACCAAAAAAAAATTGAGAAAGCAAGGTCAACTACATACAGTACATCATTGTTCACGAGTTTAAGGACTCTAGGAATTAATAGCTAATAATTAAATGGTTGACCAGCCACTGACAAGCAATATTTACATATCGTTTATAAGTAGATGTGCAACAACCTAAAAAAAAAAAAAAAAAAGTACCATAGTAATAACATCTATTTATCACAACAGTAATACCACAGTATTAACTAATGGTAATACCACAGTAATACTATGTTAATACCATACAATTACTATGATAATACTGTAGTATTACTATGGTGATACCATGGTAATACCATAGCATTACTATGGTAACTGTAATAATAACACCATACTACCATAGTAATACTGTTCTGCAAAATATCAGGCATGATGAAATAAAGCCACCTGTTTTGCACCTGCAAGTTCCCTTCCCATTAGTCTATAATCAGACCCTCTCATGATCCATCATCTCAGAACCATTACTGATACATTGTTTTAATTAGTGCAGTGGAGGGTCACAATCTGATCAACAAGTAACAAAACTTCATTCATCAAATGACAGCACACGATGCTTTCTCTTGTTTGAAATCAAAAGAACAAAGATGTTCCTCTTTATCTTTTTAACCAGACGGGACATTAAAGCACACCGCTTTGGAAGGAAATCATTTACTCATTGTGTAAGCTGCTTTAATATTGCAAGAGTCAAAAAGTACAGAATGATACATTACCATCTGTCAAGTTTTGCATTGCTGCCATGGGAACCCTTGACCTGTTTCATCTTGGGTCATGCAATTTGCTCTTCTACATGCAACATATTTAGTAGCAGTATAATTCAATAGTTTTGGAAACATAGGGTGAACTTAAAAAAAGTTTTGGAACTCAGATACACTACCAGAAGGCAAATCTCTATTGAGGTTCCAGTGCACTCATCTACAAGATATGTCATAAAAACATAGTCAAAACCAGTGTTTCCTTCCTAGAGCAAGACCAGACCTCACCACCACCCATTTAATGCCAAAAAGAAGATCCATAATTCATATTGTCCACAAAGACCAGGGTATAAACAGGTTTACAATATACATCCATCCAGTGCATAATCAATTTTGTTCAATGACATAGGTGATTCAATTGGTCCTTCCATGAAGAAGTTTAGATGAAACAAACGTTGTCCTGTGAAGTTTCCTCAGAGGAAGATGCCAGGAGTGTCCCACAAGGTGACCTTGGTAGGATTTGTGGTTGGATGATTGGGCAAATGCTCTTTATCCTTTGGCAAGTGTAAGGTCATGAATATTGGAATCATGGGAATCCCAAGATTTAATTATAATTTTGATGGGTAAGAATCTTCAGGAAGTTCAGGTTGAATAAGATGTTGAGGTCATCGTAGATTATTCTGTGAAGCCTTCTAGGCAGTGTGCGGAAGCTAGGACGGATAACTGGATTTTAGGAAGGATTAGGCACAAATTTAAGTTTCTACTTAAGGATACAATGAATAGGCTCTATAAGAAGTTGGTTAGACCTCATTAGGCCCCATACAGGCATGGAGTCCACAGTTATAAAGATAGACAGGGAAAGGGTTCAGAGAAGGGCCACTACGAGTTCAACGAGAGGTATTTCGTATAGTCAGCTTAGACGACATTGTTATAATCTACTTCAAGCATTTAAAATTGTTCATGGTTTTGACAACTTTTAGTAAGATAGATAACGATATTACAATCCGATAATCGGTCAGTAATTTGATGGTTGCATACTTGTCGCTCTTCAAATGACGGCGAACCGTAACTCACCGTGTAGCAATTTATGATTGGTACCTGACCAATAGTCTTATTGATTGCTTCTGTAAAGTTATCCACTTTAAAGGTTGTGGTATTCGATGGTTCTAACTTGTTGCTTTGAAAGATACTGTGGAATAGAAGAAAGAAAAGAAAGAACCTCAAACAAAGATCCTCAATGGCTGTAGACAACGAACCTTACACAAATGCCATACAACAAAGCACCTCAACAATGGCTGTAAACAAACATCCTCAATGGCTGTAAACAAGGTACCTCCAACAATGGCTGCGGTGGTAGGACTGGCAAACCAAAATCATTATTATGTAGCATTTATAATGATCATTTTTTATATCATATTATATCAAGTTTATATATCATTTGTATATAGCAGTTAAAATCCCTGAAATCTCTTTACTTCTACTAAAATACTTTTGGACATCGAGCCATTTCTACTAAAATGCTAGCCATTTCTACTAAAATGCTAGCCATTTCTACTAAAAATGTCAGCCATTTCTACTCAAATGTCAGAAATTCCGACTAAATTGTTAGCCATTTCTACTAAATTGTTAGCCATTCCTACTAAATTGTTAGCCATTCCTACTAAATTGTTGATGGTCGGCCAGCCATCCCCGAGATTTAGCAGAGATTTCAGGGTTGTTAGCCGGCTGGATAAATGTTTTTGATTACACTCACCGGGGAGAGATTTATGTTTTTAACCATTTAATATCGATATGATGGAGAACCTACAAAAAATAACTGCTAACAATAGATGATAGGATGAAATCCAAGAGAGATTTCAGGGTTTTTATCCACTATATACTAAACAAAGTACCTCCAACAATGGCTGCAAACAAAAGAACCCCAAACAATGGTTGTAAACAAAAGAACCTCAAACAATGGATGTACACAAACATCCTCAATGGCTGCGAACAAGGTACCTCAAACAAAAGAACCTCAAACAAAAGAACCTCAAACAATGGCTGTAAACAAACATCCTCAAACAATGGTTGTAATGAAACATCCTCAATGGCTGTAAACAAAGCACCTCCAACAATGGCTGTAAAACAAACACTGCTGCAGTAATGACAGTATAATATCAAAATAGAGAATATCTCCTATATTTTCCAACTCAAGATGGATCTTTTAATCGTTTTAACAATCATGTTAACAAACCTGTCAACTTTGAGGAGCTGCAACAGCTGCAGGGTTTTATTGAAGTAGTTGTGCTCTCCTGTGAGGCTAGCAAGTATACCTGCGCAGGTTCCATGTTTATTCCACTCGTGGGCCCTGCAAGGATAAACAACCATGATACAGACACCGTCAAACATGGATATATACGTAACACTTTCTGTTTTTGCTTTATCGTTAATGCAAAGCAGACCTTGTCATCTCAGGACAAAAATGGTCACTTTTTCGACGACCGCGAATTGGTACGTAACATCCCCGAATTGCAACCCAGTCGAGGAGATATACAAACCATTACCCCCAATACTTCAGGAATTATGCTGGCTTCCAGTCAAAGTGTGTGTAAACTGCAAGATGCTGGTAAATTTATACCGCCAGAGAACTTGCACAAGATCCTCCAAGAATGAGTGACTAACAGACCCCCCCCCCCCATGCTCACACTGCCTCTTCCGCCCCTCGTGTCACTCAAGAAAATATTTTGGTGATCGCAGTTTCCAACATACCGTGGCGCCCCTTCCTCACGTAACTCTCTTTCAGTTTCAGTACATCTTAGATCACTATCGCTTAGATCACTGGTATCAAATCTTTCCACACATTTTTTTTTTGCAATGTTTTTTTACTTCCCTTGCTTTGCCCGTTTAATACTGCACAGCTTTTGTATAATTTTGTATTAACTAACCATAATTTTGTATTAACTAACCATAATTTTGTATTAACTTACCATAATTTTGTATTAACTTACCATAATTTTGTGGTCCCTGGAGAGAGCAAGTCAGTCCAGTGTTTTTCAAGATCACCTTTGATGTCCTACAGGGAAAAGAAAAAAGATGTTAAGAGCATATTTAAACAAATAATCCTAAAAATTGTATGATCTATACAAAGAAATATCAACAATACGTTAACCTCAACAACTGTTGTCCAAAACGTTGTATCGTGTTGGCACAAGTTGAAGACCACAGTGAAGAGTATATCCATGCATACAACATCTACAGTATTCAAGCATCAAATGTCCTATGTAGCTTATAATCCACACTTAATCAATATACTTGAAATCTTCTTTGAAGAAACAATGGATTAGAGGAAACAATGAGATTGAACTAACAATGAAATTGAAGAATTGTTGAAAGTTATTATGGTTCTCTATAGTCACTTGTAAGAACTTCATATTTCAACAAAGGGGGGGGGGGATAGCATGCATGTGGGCGTAAAATGTATTGCCATTAGGGCTACCTTCCCCTTACAGTAAAGCAGCAAAATCATTGTTTATTGACTGTTTACTTCATGTTGATTCAGGATTAAATTCTGACCAGCCAAATTTACTTAACAAGAGGATTAACTGGTAAGGCTGGGCAGAGGAAAACCACAATTTGATGTGCATTCATGCGTGAATTGTACCAAGGCATATTGAGGACTGTATATAGATGCTGTAGTGCTAACTGTGGCAAAGGGAGTTGATCATGTTATGCAAAGGGAGGCCATGATCATGCATATGGTAGGTAATAGTTGGTCTACTGTAGGCCTATGCACCATTATGTGATCAGGAGCAGTGGCTGATTTTACCACTCTCTGGAGTGATGTTGGTAGTTCTTAGCCTTTTTCAAAGTCGCTTTTGATGAAACACCAATACAGAAAACCCCCTGAAATGAATTCCTTACAAACAATGTTTTTACGACAAAGTTTGTGCTTGTTACGTGATCTGTATTAAATTTATCGTGCCGGAATTCCCCGCTTAAATGTATTACAAACACGTGGAAAAAATGGGAAAAAACACAGACCCTCAATTGCGTTTCGTCTCACGTGGTGATGTGATATTATTTCAGAGAATACCAATAACACCAATCAATCACCAACATAATTGAAACAACTTTTTTCAAGTTCAAGACTCGCTGCTCCGGCGACAAATATCCGTTGACTTTACTGTGTAAAAAATTACACAGGAAGACGGACAACCAGCGACGGTACACAGTGCACGTCAACTGTGCATAGTACAAGTTACACACAAGGTTAATTTACCTACTTGTGGCATGAAATAAATACTAGCTCTATTCAGTAAAAATGGCAGAATCGACTAGAAAGAATCGAACCCTTACAGCATTCTTTAATAATTAACAATTCATTAAAAATTAAAATATCCCAACTGACAAAAATGTTACGAGACTTAAAACATCGCCGGCCTAACGATAGTTGCCTTGCTTACAATACAACCCCTTCAGTGGCATTTCGACGCGTTGTACTAGTTGTTGTAGCGTGCCTAGTACATAGTATGACGCTTTCTATCATATTCCGCTTCTAGGTGTTTAGTGTTCATACGCATTATCTAAAAAGTACATCAGTTCATCACATATCATTTAAATTTCTCCAGCCATTTTTCAATTCATATTTATCTTTATATTCCTTATGAATTCAAGAAAAAAAAATGTGTGATACTAACGAACCAAACAGTCTACAATTCATATCCTTGGCAACAGTTACAAAATACAACTCGTGTCATTAATCTGTGTCATAAACTGCCGCTCTGCCTCGTTTACGAGGTGTGATGATCCTTTATCATAAACCAGGAAGCGTCGGGCTTCTAGCCCGATCTGGGAATGGGCAGGTCGGGTTAAGTTTGCTGCATGACTGTAAGGCCTGCTCTGCCCGAATGGCGTGAAGTTTATAAAGTCTGTTGTTACAATAAATAAATTAGAGACGTTCTTCACGTTTCTTCATAATTGTTCAACTTGCTGGCAGATACTGTTAATCGAAGAGGAAAAGTAAAATAAACAAAAGAGCCTTCATCGACCTTGACGTTTCTCTCGTTAATAAGATGTGGGCATCGAAACAAACCTGAATTTCAGTTGCATTGAACATATAGGAAGTATTGCAGTTGAAGACATCTTTACCGCTGAAGTTTGACGGCCTGGCGGAAAATTGAAATTCAAATCAATACGCTTAAAGTCAGTATAGCATCGGAGCCTCAGACCCGAAGCCAAAAACCATCCTCAGCAACCCTTTCACAGTACAGTTTTACAAAATATCTTTGTATTACTATTCATTAATTAATTAATTAATATAATGCAATTGTAATAATTTACATATAAACTCCAATTAAAGTAAACGCTATTGCAAATACTTCAGGTAAATGATTTAAAACACTTTGTCTGGGCTATATAGGTTATCTATGATCTGCTTTGCACAATCCTAATCATCTTTCCCCCCCACACCCCCTGTGTTCTGTGAAACTTACATGGCCCGAAATAATACATTATGAGTGGTTCTCGGTTAGACACGTTGGCTGTTAGAGTGAAATTATTGGAAAGTTTGTGCACATCGAGTTAAGAGATTTTGAGGAATTGGAGGGATAGCTATTTTTATATGAATACCTACGCATATATAAACAAAAAGCTTTAGTCGTGAAAATATTGCTCGGAATGATTATTTCAATGTTTGGAAAAAAGTGGGGGGAGGGAACTGGTCCCACTGAACCCCAACTCCGACCTCTCTGAAAGAGCAGTGGCATTGTATCTAGCGACTCACAACCACCGAATGTTTCGTATCAGTAAAGTCGGTATTTAAAATTACCACAATCCGTGTATGTTCCATTGAGTGACGTCCACAGGCACCGTACAAGAATTGGTATACCTTAAATCCTGCCAAAGGAGAAAGAATACACAATTGAGTTTTCATAGGCTTTTTTTGTTGTTCAAAAAATTTCCATTCAATTTTAGTATCAACAAGGCTTCCCATTCCCTTTCGAAATGCGGATTATGCAACCGCTGGCAATTGGGCTGGTTGCCGCAGCGACCAGATCGTACCAGTTTTAAGTGCTTTGCGGACGATACACATACTGAGGGGCCCTGTAGCTGCAACATTCCCGTAGCGGCATACAACAATGCAGACAGGCACTTTATTTCAAATATTTCTCTCTCCACATTAAATCATTAATCGGGCCACAAAATTTCAAAACGTTCCAGCGCCGTTAGTTAAATTAACCAACAATAAAACGATAAGGTTGTCAAATTGTCGGCACCATGTCCATTCAACGGGTTATGCATTGCTACAACGACAGTACGACCAGGGGGGTTTCGTTAATATTAATTACGAGTCCATGTTTTCTTTCATTTCAATTTTTTCCTGGGGAGGGGGTTACAGCCGTTTCTATATCATCACTAAACGACTGACCCTATCTAATTTCCCATCTTCCAAGCCAGAAACATTTGAAAGCACAGGGATGGTGAATACTAGAGCACAATATCGATGCCCTGAATTTGCTTGAAGGACTCATTGATATGGGAGTGGATTGGCACTTTTTGAGGAATGTTACATTCACCACTCATCATTGCGCATGTTATCTGCACCGAAAAAAACAAATGGGAGGGCACATCTACTCCTTTGTTGCGACGTATGTGCCAAGTACGACAATTATGCACAGCATATCTTTCTTGGGTTGCCATGTTTACATGCTAAATCTAGCAGATTCTCATCCAGCAAGGTGGAAGCAGGGTGGTATATTCCATCACATAATATGCACACATACAGTACTGTAAATACCTATGCCAAACTCAACTGCATGGGTTGGCTTTAACTATAACTGGTATTTGATCACATGCAAACCAAAGCAAGATTGTCTAATTTTTCTACATCACAACTAAAATTTTGCTCATGACCTAATGGCCACGCAGTACAAAGAAATGCAACCAAAATCCTACCCATTTCGGATCTGGAATCGGATCAATTTGTCTTTTGTTCGTTAGTACTCATTAATGGATTTGTATGAAAGTATATTAGCGATAGATGGAAGTATAGGTCTGACTGAATAAAGGGTATATAACAGTTTTCACTGGATTTGGGTGAAACTTGGTTGGTTGGCCGGGTACAGGACATGAACATACTCATAACATTTTTAAAAAGATACACGACTCGGGCCAAGAGTATTTCCAGAAGGAATGAAACCCAGAGTTTATATGGCAAAATTTTAGTAAATGAAGAAAAAGGACATGATGGCCAATGTATACAAAATTAGCAATTTTTTCATAGCCTATACCCACTGACTAATATGCCAGCTAGCTGTGTACACCGAAGACAGTAGGGATCATGCACGGATCATGACATCAATGGATATTTGACATCGTTCCAACATACCATACTTTTGAGTTAGAAGCAAGCATCATACACACAACCACATACAATGTGGCACAACCATGTGGCAAGTTCACAGTTATAGGTTCAAGAGCATTTACTGTAGCATCGGAACAAAAGAAAGATGCAACTGATTTGCACTCTGGTTTTAGTTTCATTTATTTCAATTATGAGAACATAGTTTTACATTCAATTTCTATGGCTTCCGTCAGGGCCTTGGGTTTCTATAATTGACTGACCAGTGCATAACTTTGGAACATATAGAAAGGTTTTAAAAAGTGATTACAAATATGTTTTTTGTTTGACTAGCCTTGTACTGCAGTAGTTGTAACTATCCTATTACATAAGCCAGTTGATACCAACTATATTGGAGGAGTGTGAGATGAATATTGCCTGCACTGACAGAATACACACAGTCTATGCCATACAGAAGAACCTTCAATAATAATAAAAAAAAAGTTAAAAGTCATACAGATTAAGTCATGCACCCTTGCACCTTGACATGTGACACTCCTGCTCTGTGATTGGTCAAAAATAGTTATTGACCAATTAAAACTTGTTGTAGGTGTTTACTTCTTCCTTGTGTGTCTATACAAATCTGTTAGTCAATTGTCATGTGTTCTACCACTGATTACCAACTTTTGACAAAATATCAAGCATACGTGAAATGATTTTGAATGTCCAATTAACCAAAGTTTTAGCAATGCTTATCTATATCCAAAGCCAATTGTAACCAGAATGTACTCGGGCTGTACATAGCTGCATTGACATTCCAATGCCCTTATCACCTCAAGATAATTCATGATATATAATGCATGACAGGGTGGTCTTCTCCATTGCCTACACTCAATTCCATTCAAGAAAATCAGGGAGTACAGTGATAAAAGGTTGCCTAACCTCACCAGCAGGGTGATTGTGAGTGCAATTATTGTGGGGGGGGGTGGGGTGCCATGGGAAGTGTAGAGTCCTGTAAAAACACTCTTTATTCTTCAAAATGATCATATAATTATACTGGCTTCTCTTTACATAACTAAACGTGCACAATTTGAAGGCACTACAGACGGCAATAATGACCACACGTTAGCTTACAAAATTATATAAATGGAAAATGATATATGGCAAGGAAAAGAAATATCAAAACGACTGAAAGTTTTACCAGAACTTCATAGCAGAACGATTGGGGCCAAGTAACAGCCAGGATTAGATAGTCCCATTCAATAGCGTCTGCAGCTGGATGAGGAATCCTGTCAAAATGAGAAGAAAAAATTAAATTAGAAAAATAGGTCTGACGACTCTATCGTTCTACATTTACCAGTCTTATCCACTTCAAAAGTATCTCCATGAATTCCCAAAACTTACTTGTTTGGGTATTCACGTAGTTCTCCTCACTTACCCGTCTCCTCCTAACTACTGTAATGCAAGCTGGGGGGGAAAAAACGTCATAGCATAGAATGGTACTATTTCGACTACCGTGTGAATGAAGGTTCCAATATGTCCTTCGCTAAAAAAGCGTCGTTTTTCCAACTGAAAACTCACATTCACCAAGCTCATGGTGGAACAATTCGGCGCCAGGTCCAAGGATATTTGAAAGACTCCAGTTGTCTGGTCAATCCATGGGGTTTTGTATTCCCCCCAGCTTGTTCTTCCTGTCGAGTGCATTAGTTAGGGGGAGACGGGGAAATTGAGGAGGCGATGTGTATCAATAAGATATTTGACTCTGTTGAGGGATGATCTTTGCTAACAATTTTTCTACTGGGGTACAGTACCATTTCTTATTTTTGTGGTCCCACCGAGTACCGCTGTACTTTGTACACAGTGTGGCGTATATAGGCAAAATGCACAATAAGACTTATCAAATTTATTCAGCAAGTGTAGCACAATGGCCGATAACAAACAGCTGTCAGTGTACAGCCGCTTTCAATATAAATTTTTAGTACAAGGGTATAACATGTTATTTGTGAACACAATTTTATTGGACATTTCATTACAATGACACGTCACAGGTTAAACTTCATTAAAGTCCAGAATCATCTTGATTGTTCTATGGAATTGAAAGTTCAATTTGTGATTTCAATAAAACATTGAAAATACAAAAAAAATTAATACCATGAATGGGGTATATATTCGTATTGTTTTTATTATTTTCATTGCTTTATGAAAATTAGACCAAGCAATTTTAAGTCATATAAAATCCAATATTTTCCACAGCAACAGGAAAAGCATTTCTTTCCTATCATTATTAGTTCAAGAGACGATACAGAGAGTGTACAGAGTACAGACCCTGTGGGACTCAATGTGTTTAAATCCTTGACATGCAAACATTACTAGTCTGACTGAGAGAGCTAGAACAACCACCTGTGTATGACAATTTGTTAATTATTTCTAATCTCGAGTTGCAAGTTTAATTAAGAAGCTGGCAGTCATAGCGGGTAAAATTTATGTTTTAATATCCCATTAAGTGAAAGTTTACGAATGCGTAGAGAACCATGGCAACTTGGGGAGGGGGAAAGCAGCAGAGGTAGTCTTAACATAACTATATGATAACGTATTAATTATACATGTATGTTTGGACAGACCATTTGTCCTGGTTTTGAGCTGACCTTACGACCATGTACTGTGTATGTTGCTCATCGAGTCTATGATGCACCCCCCCCCCCACCCGGAGTCGTTAATGCTCATTGTAGAACCAATTATGCACCCGACATCATCAAGATCTTGGTACTCGACGACCATTTTTTCCCTCGG
>JAODAG010153758.1:2698-14595 GCA_027574785.1 Orphnurgus asper
TAAATAGGATTAGAAATTGTAGAATTGCAAGGTTTGACAACAGGGTCACTAATTGCCTTGTCTATTTCCAAAAATTGCACTGAGCTTGATCATAGGTTTGTATGGTTCAAGTATTATTAATATGTCTCCTACTCCATGCATCCATTAATGCTGGTCATTTCAATACATGTTTCTATGTCTATTTTATTGTTTTATATACCATCTATTTTGGCTGAACAATATGTCAGTTCATGAAACTTTTCAGTCAGTTCGGCAACCCCACCCTCCTGCAGAGCAGCACATATAATCATTGTCACAATTAAGTCATGTATACATCCATCTAATTTGAATCATCGATGCTTACTTCAATATTCTGAAATTGTTTGGACTGTTTAATTTACAATTTTTATTTACAATATAAACTGTGTGGACCGACTCGGCCGGGTTATCTTGGTTATGTATATACTGTACTTCATATAGGACCACCTTAAATATGGTATTTGTACATATAGGCTAGGGGATAGGCTATTATCTTACATACACATGTACAACTATATTTGAGGTGTAGTCTTAGATGAAATACATACCATTTTTGGCCCAATTCATTCCCATTTCCAGCATATTCGTCCCTGGATCGATCCTCTCACATGGATGTCTATAGAGTGCATGCCTTAATTATTCTAGAGGTTAAGGTGGGTCATAGACAATATTAATCTTCCTTTTCTAGATTTCTGAACTTCATGAAGCATACCGTTCCCTTTCTTTCCAGACACTATCGGCCAGTTTTCACTGATTCCCCCAGATCATGCATTCTGGAGTAAACCTTCACCACTGGCTGCCACATGCCATTCGTCGCCACAGCCTCGCATGTGTCAGTAGACAATGGAGCAGCAGACATTACTGCGCCTCGAAGCAACGTCCTCATTCTCCTCCCGGGGACGAAATGCTGCCCCGGTCACATCCAAGAGTCCTATCTCACGCGTGTTTGCCACCACGGATGTGGTGCTTGCTTAGAAAGGATTTCCACTCGTCGAGGCAGGATCGGGGTCCGCAGGGCGATGCAATCATGAATGTATTCGACCGGAAAGCTAAGTGCCGTCAGAGGGATAGGGCAGCGGTGGCGGAGGATGTTGAGGTCTACGATTATCTCAAGGATGAGGTCAGTTGAAGAAAAATGTGCTATACAGAAGGGTATGAAACCTCTAAGTCTGATTATAAGGACAAGCAAAAGATTACAAATTAGCTGCACGTCAATGATTTTTTTTAAGATGTAGTTGTCATTTTAGAAAGGGGAATTCACTATGTATCTTTATATCATACCTAAACTTTAGTTTCTTTATGGTTATTGTGTTAACAAGTTACTTTATTTGTTAGAAAATAATAGCTTTTGCTTACAAGCAGATCATACAACATTATAACATTTAATTGTAAGCAAAACGTTTTCATCAACTCCATTGTGAGTGCTTCATGTCATATAGGCTACCAGTAAGCTAGAGCTGCATGGCTAGCCCCAGCTAGTGTACAGTAATAATCCACTGGTTGTAAGTCAAGTTTAGATTCCTATACATGCATTAAATGATGATTGGTCTTTAACTCTTGCCAATACATTACATCAGCATTGGATGACACATCGAGTCCCGCGTCGGTATAGGCTTTCCCACTATTTTATTACCTTCCTAAAAACACCACATAGCTATATTGGGGGGGGGGGGCATATAATTTCATTTTATTGTCACAAAAAGACCATTGACAACCATTTACAACTTTTTTGTAGAATGGTGGGGTCTAAATAACTATATTTTAGTAATGATATAATTACCCAGAAAAGTTTGTTGGAGATTTAAAGAAATAGGCTACAAAAGATTTTCATACTTGAGATACAATAAATTAAAGCACAATTACAAATTAGCGTACACGTTAGGCCTAGCCGACATGTTCACATTGTAACTCAGAATCAAGCTTTCAATAAAACATTGAAAACATGCACAAAATAATAACAATACCATGTATCTTCGGTTATATTCATATTTTTACTTATTATTTTCATTGTTTTATGCAATATCTGCCAACCTATGCAAGTTAGATGCAGGATTTTCCAACTATTTTTATTAAAATAAAATCACTGTTTCAATAGCAACAGGAAAATACATCCTCTTATTAGTTCAAGAGATGACTTTGTAGTTGCATATATAGTGAAAAGAATGTCAATTTAGTAAAAACGCTGTGGACATTTACTGTGTAGAGAATACACTGTACAAACCCTGTCGGACTCGATGTGTTATGCATCTCCAGATTTACAAAATCTCCCAGCCATTTAGTTTTTAAAAGTTTTTTGTTTTTTGCCAAGAACTTTTTCTTCTGTGGTGAATCTGGTACTTCAAACATAGAGTTTTCAAGTCTATTTACAAATACTTTGTTCACATGATGTTATTAGCATGACCCATACCTTCAAGGTAGTATAAATACATTACAAAATTTAACGGTGCACTTACGACTGGTTCTACAGGGATTAAAGCACCAACCCACCCTAATATATAGTCCGTCTAACATACAAGGCATCGCTGGAGGAGATTCAGCATACTTCCCCCATTTGCTGACATAGCGACAATATAACAATGAGAAAAAGAGTCCAGTATAAGTAAGTCATATACGACCTGAGAATAATAATAATCATCCCCAGAAGCATCTAATACAGACGTATATAATTCATTTCATATGGACACATGCAAAAAAAAACCTAAGATATTCTAGGGTCATACCTGGAAGTGAATATTGTTGCTATCTTGCTAAACGATACAACATGGGAGTATAGTTACAAATTTTGTACAATGTGTGCATGTCCATTGTTTTACCTTTTTGATGGCCTCATTATACTCTCCATGTATAAGAGTGGCCTTGCTGATCAAGAGAGAATAGTTGGCAGTTCCAAGATTAAATGACCCTGGCACGAAACTAATGACCTATCGGGCTTCAAAGTAATGTTATCTCACGATACCATCGTGGCTGAGGTTTCAAAACAAAACTAGATGCAATCTATAAAAAAAATTGATACTATGGAGACAAATGTTTGCTTATCGCTCTCTCTCTGTTTTCAACATTCAGGTTGCTTACAGGTTGGTAGACAGACTGAGAGATGTAACAAGGTATTGTGGACCGAGACTTTTAATTTATTAATTAAAAATTACTGTAATTGACTTGGGAGGAGCATTATGATCTCCACTTAACTTCTATGTGGTATCATGAATAAATCTGATAAATGTATTCTACAAAACAAAACACTCATCCCGAACCAATTTCCTCTTCCATGTATAGATTTGCTCATCGACTCTTCTCGTGAATCATTATGTTTCTCTTTGCTGCAAGTTTGTTTGACGTCCCCCAATATCTTTGAATTGAAATTTCTTTCGATGTTTTGAATTTACTTTCATTTGCCTCCGCAGGAAAGATTGTCAGTTATGGGTAATTTGGTTATTATAAAGCAAATATAACAATGTCTATATTTTTCTGTTTCTAATGATTTGTAACTACTGTAATTCTATTATCTAACAATTTAAATATTTGTTGAACTGTGTTTCTATTTATTTGCAAGTATATTATATATAACTATTTCTATTATCTATCTGTTTCTATTTATTTGAATTATTTCTTTTGATTTGTAACTGTGTTATAAGTAAACAGTTATTATCTAATTATATTGAACTGTTTCTATTGATTTGTAATTGTATTATAGGTTATTTAAGTCTTTATATTATAAAACCATTTATATTTAATTTGAATTATTCTATTGATTTGTAATGCTAAGTAATAGTAACTAACTTTTTCTATTTTGTAACTATTTATTTTTCTTTTGAACTGTTTTTATTGTATTGTAATTATAGTATAGGCAATGTAACTATTTCTATTATCTAACTATTTATATTTATTTTTAACTGTTTCTATTGATTTGTAATTATATGCTATTATAGGCTATTTAACTATTATATTATATAACTATTTTTTGTAACTGTTTCTATTGATTTGTAATTATAGGTTATGTAACTGTTCTATTGTATAACTATTTATATTATTTTGTACTGATTCTATTGACTTGTAACATTATATGTAACTGTTTCTATACATCAAACTAAATCTATTTATTTTGAATTGTAACTCTATTAGGTTATATGTAACTTTTATCTTACTACTTCTATTTATTCTGAACTGTTATGTTTTGCTATTTATTTGTATCTATATTATATCTATTATCTAATTATTTTCTATTAATTTCGGACTATATCATTAATAACGTGAATTGTCTTGATGGCTTTCATTGTTTTCTAGTAAATTGCTATCATCACAAACAATTAAGCCACTTCTGAAGTTAACAGGCATTCTCTGCAATACTTTGAAATTTCGTACTCACTGTTATCTTGTTAGAAGAGTCTACAAGGATCAGATCAGATATGGTTTGTCCTTTGCCACATATATCCTGTCCTTTTTTGTTGGATTTGAGTGAACCCTTACCATCCTATTTAATATACGACTGTATGCATGGCCACTTTTTCTTCCATATTTTTTATGTTTCTTTAGGACATTTCCTGTTGCGGCTGATATAGGTTGTGGAAGGGGACACATTGCTAAACATTTGACTGCTGTAAGTATTATTGCTTTAAACTAAAAAACAAGAACAAGGCAAATATTTAAGTACCCAGCCCTACTATCAAGACAAAACATCATTACATAAGCAGTTACTCACAGCTGGTGCAGTTAGACTTTATATGGTTACAGATTGTCTTAGATTACACTTTCTATTGCTGATGTAAACCAATCAGGACTAATACTATCTGGCATACCATATTGTAGATTTTTTTGTTTTAATTTATCAGCTTAATGTTGCTCATGGGCAGATGTTATTCCTTCTCTCTAACAGCAAAGATTAACTAATGTGCTCCATGTGATAATCATTCAATGATCATGTACATTTTTTAGTCGATTTGTGTAATCTGCACAAGCTGAGAAGCGATTCTGGAATTGGAATGATTACCACTGATGTTGTGATAATAGCAGAAAGAAGATCAAGTCTTTAAGAGGCATATGAAAGGGGTTGTGGCCTTGAGAATGTAACACATTTGCCATTATTGTATTTGTTGCCTGGAATCCTCTTTAATGTGTACAGTGTTTTAGACATACGTCACTCTTTAATGCCATGCAAGGCTAATTTAGAATGAAACTGTTGTCACTGTTTCGGTTTTTATTTTCTCAGGACCTTGTTGGTAAACTCTACCAATGTGAAATGTCTTCAAAAATGCTGGTAAGATTTTTGTTTACAATACTTAACTATTTCAGATTTGTAGATTATTATAAGGAAGATATGTTCTCTTTATATGGTTATGTAAGGAGCATGTGTATTAATGTAAGGAGGATATGTTCTCTTTATATGGTTATGTAAGGAGCATGTGTTCTCTTAAATAGTTATGTAAGTAGCAGTTCTCACATAGTTATGTAAGGAGCATATGTTTCTTATGTGGTTATGTGATGAGTGGACATGTGTTCTCCTCTTTGATTATGTAAGGAGTATGTGTTCTCTTACATAGTTATAAAAGGAATGTCTGTTCTCTTATGTGGTTCACATGTAACCAAAGAAAATTTATTTATTCAAAATAAAAGTTAGGTCACATACTTTGCCATTTGCTTTCTCAGTTTTACTGAGCTAATGACTTAGTTGGCCCTATACTGCCCTGGTATAAGGTTTGAATTAGGTCATTACATGTTCTTTTCTTCAGTAAATGTACTGCACATTATCCTGGATGCTAGCTAGGATCCTATGCAAAGTGCATTCGGTAACCTCGTAGACTAAAAAGATCAAAAGATGAATTAAATGCAATTAGATGATTATGAGCCCGGGTAAAAACTAAATGAGTCGATCCTTTGGAGAATAACTTTCATGAAGCAAGGATATCATCAAATACATGCAAACCGTCCCACTGAAACATAGATCCAGGTCGGAAATGGAAAGGTCACCGGAGGGCAAAGACACATTGCTTTAACAGGCTGGTGATTTGATCGGTTCTCGGGAGATAAGGACCAGCAGGAAAGGCTGGTTTTATTTCACTTAGATTTACAATGGGGTTCTGGCAGAGGGAAAGCGCACGAGTCACGACTCATTAATATGGCCTCTTCTGATGAGGATACGACGGGTCAAGAGAAAAAAATACTGCAAGAATGTGACATCCGCTATCAATTCTGGGGCTAAAAATATAACCCGATGTACGCTGGCTGTGACGTCCAAGTCGTGAAAGGAGACAGACCTGTAACCGAGGGCAAGTTTTGATTTTAAGACCTGAGTGGGATCAGAGCTTCGAAATGCAGTGTAAATAAAAGACCTTTTTTTCTCAGGTTTGATAGATGTATACCCGACTGCTGCGAATGTTGCTGTGAAAAGAAAATTAATTGCCTGGCGTTGGGGGGGGGGGAGGTGCACTGTGTGGACTTGAAATAACCACAGTGACATTGTGTCGCTCTGTTTTCCGTCAATATATTGGTCGCTTTTTTAAAAGCACTGTAACTTGCTAGCCATAAATGAAGTGGGGGAGGGGGAGACTGGAGAGGTATATACGTGCCAGCTGCCCTATTTTTGGCAGGTTACTCTAATTTATGGTGAATTCGGTATTATTTCCCCATTTTGTTGATTTGCGCCCCCATCACCTATCTGTGAATATAAGGGTGATTGATTCTTCTTTAGTAGCACACCCTCCCCCTATGTTTAATTCCTGCATCTGCCCCTGAGATGAAAGACGTTGATGCAGGAAATGAGTATTTAAAGGTGGAGTGCACAAACACACATAAAGTTATGCAACCCTTAATGAACGACCAGAACAGGTTAAAATTGGATAAAAATCTTTGAATTTTAAATTTTGAGGAAAATGAATGCATTTCCTTCGTTGAATTGATGGAGAGTGAATGTCATAGTGTGAATGTGATAGAGAGTTAATATCATGATAGAGTGTGCATATGATAATGTGAAGATGATAGAGTGTGAATGCAACAGAGTGTGAATGTGATAGTCTGAATTGTGATAATACATTAAAATTTGGTGTAATTTGTTTTCTCAGGATCAGGCACCAGATGCAGATAGTATTCCTACCATTAAAATGCAAGTGGATGAAGAAAATTTGCCTTTTGAATCAGACTTTTTTGACCTCATAGTAAGTAGTTTAAGGTAAGCATTACTGAGTATATAGTCCAACATCTACACGTTTTACAATACCGTAATGTTTTGCTGTAGATCGTGTCCCTTGATTAAAAAATAGTGATTCTGATATTCGTCATTCACTTTAATGTGCAGAGTTTGACAATGGTATATGTTACTTGTTGTTCCTGCAACTAGTCTATATCTGTGTGTTGTAGGTTGATAGTACCCTTTTATGAATTGAATTTCCACAAAACAATGAAGGCATGCAGTGTACCCAAAATATTGTACTGAATTATTGCAGGTGCCCTTTGGTTGGTTCGATATACCCCTATGCTGATGGTGATATTCACTCTGCTGTATATGACCCTTTGCGATACTTATTTCCAAGCCAGTGTTCACAATTTTGCTGTAGGTATAGATTCTGAACAGGCATTTCTCACAAACTGACTCTATATTTACCATGCACTGAATACATAGTATTGTATACATGCAAGAAATAATGCTCCTAAGAATATCCCAAAGTTGCTTGATATTGCAGAAGCATGTGTAAAATAATCAGCAAATATTCTTTAGGCAATTTAACATCCAAATTAGCTCATAAATTAAACTTACACTCCTGTATACTTGTTACTTTGGTTAAACCTAGACTCCTCTGTACTGATTCCTCTGGTTAAAGCTACACTCCTCTATATCTGGATCCTCTGAATCAATCTACACTCTATACTGATTCCTGTGATTAAAACTATACACTCCTCTAGATGGATTCCTCTGATTCAACCTACACTCCTCTATACTTGTTCATCTGATTAAACCTACACTCCTTTTTATACTTGTTCATCTAATTAAATGTACACTCCTTTGTATGCTTGTTCCTCTGATTAAACCTACACTCCTCTATACTGGTCTCTCTGATTTAACCTACACTTCTCTATACTGCTTCTTGATTAAACCTACATTCCTCTATCTACTTGTTCCTCTGATTAAACATACACTCCTCTATATACTGGTTCCTGATTAAACCTACAATCCTTTATATACTTGTTCCTCTGATTAAACCTACAATCCTTTATATAATTGTTCCTATGAGTAAACCTACACTCCTCTATGTACTTGTCCCTCTGAATAAACGTACACTCCTCTATGCTGGTTCCTGGTTAAACCTACACTCCTCTATATACTTGTTCCTGTGATTAAACCTACACTCCTCAATACTTGTTCCTGATTAAACGAATTTACTGAACCAATTTACAGGCCTGGCTAGGCTCAACATCCAACATATTCTAGGCCTATTTTGTTTTTGTGTCTTTAAAATCACTGGAAATATTGCACTCTTCTCCACTGGTATCATCTCCGTCACAATCACTGCTGCCTACTGTACAGTTTGGCTTATATGTAGAGGCCATCCAGAATGATCACTTGTTTGGCCCAGACTTTTTGTTTTGCAGGTTGCTCTACCCAGCTTGTAGTGCTCTACTCCGGCTTGCCAGGAACACGTACACGTACGTGGTTATAGCAGGGGACGAAAATATTATGAGTATGTAAATGTACGTGCCTAGCAGTGGAAGGGTGAAGCCGACTTAGCTACCACCGCTAACTGTCACCTTAGTAAATACACAACCTCAACTTGGTCAATCAGTGTTAAAATATTCCATTTTCTCCCACAAATTTTGAACAGAGCTTCCCCGACCATTTGAATGGGGGTGTTAAATCCCTCAAAATTGAAAATAAATTTCCTAGTGCTATGATTGCCTCAAGCCTTTTTTATTGTGATGTTATTAAGCCAACTACTCTGTCTCTTAGTCTTGGGATGGTTTGTCTGCACGTTGATGATAATCTCTGGAAATAAAAAGAAGAAAAAAGCTTCCGATGGCAAGGGAACAAGATAATTAGGAACGTGTCATGTCGGGAATGACAGCCGACTTGCAGTTACTGTCTTGTCGAATCACAGGCATCTCTTTTGCAGGAATAAGAAAATTAGATGTAGTTATGCCCCGTACCTTTAGGGGAAAGGAAGTGTCTGTTAAATTATGCAATAATCTAACAGCCAATGCATCGTTAAGAAGTGCATATAATAGTCGTCCTGTTGAGGTTGCGCTGCATACAATGTGATGAAAATATTGTTCCATGAATTCTCTCACCCCGTTCGATGGTATTTGACAGACTGATTCCATGTTCATTAGCTCGACGAGTTTAGTATAATTGGTTGGTGTGAGCAGCTAGAACAATGACGTCCACATTTTGAAACTGCTTGCATCCGCCTCGCTTTCTCTATTGAGTCGAGCTGGCCTGGTCGTAGTGTTCTGGGCTGCTTGGAGCTAGGTGGAGACGAAAGACATGAATTGTCAAACGAGGTAGTCTTCCCCCACGATTTACGCTGCAATCATCGTAGATAATGTATGTGGGTGTACGTTTAAACTACGCTAATTGTGCACAGAAGTTGTTCAGGCATACTGGATTGGATCTTTGTATTTGGTGTGGTTTTGTATAATTGTTTCATATATGTTTTGTTCAAATTTGTGCAAAATCAGCGATTGTATGTAATTGGTCCAGTTTGCTGAGACATGTTTGAAAATTCATGTAAGTTGAATACTGTAGAAAATGTTGTACTGTCATAGTCAAGTCCAAAATACGGTGTCAATGGGAGTTATTCCTTCTGGGCAATATGGCTCAACTGTGGAGTTGTTATGGTTACAGGTTATTATAATAGTGCATTGTTTAACCATGCACCTACTATCATTCCGACTTGTGGGTCAATGGTTTAATTGAGTATAAATGGAATTACTCCCTCAGTCATCCATTTAGTGAAACAGTATATTGCCCGTATATTGTCCAGAAAGTCAAAAATGTTCTTTTTTTTGTTTGCCAATTTGTTAACCAATAGGGAGGAAAGCTGTTACAGTAGATGGGGGTAGGATGGTTGGAGAGCGGCAAATTTGTTTACTTTAATTTTGTTGCTGAAGAAGCAACTATTATTTTTTTTTCTTGCATTTTATTTAGAGTTTAAATTTAATATTTACATTTAATAAAAATTAGTTATCCTAATTAGGTGAAAACACTGAAACAGTATACATGGTCGGCTAGACCTACTGTATAACTACAGTTTGGCAGGTACCTTGTCTAAACTGCCAACAATTTCTGTTGTATCACCAGTGTCTACATGTAGCATGTACGCGACTTGGTTGTTTTGGAAACGTGTCAACATATTCTGAAATGTTGTCTTTAATTTTTTTTTTTATTGCTTGATGTTTTAAGTTTTAATACGAGAGCATATTCCAATGAAGTCTGTGACATAAACGTTTGGACAAACAAACATTGTTGCATGGCCTAAATCTATGATTATGATTCAGCTGGCCTCCTTTGTAAACAATTGAAGGGGCATATTGGCCCTGAATCTCCTATGCCCAGTGATTGTAAGAGATTGTATTCTTTCAATCGTATCAAAATTAAGTGTCTGGAGCTTGAATTGTGTAATACAAATTAAATGATACATATATATATATAAACTGGTTCTGAGTACCAGGCATTTTAAGTTTGCATGAATATTACTTTAATTAACAATAAGAACAACTAGGAACAACTTTCTGTCTAACTTGTAAATACAATGCTTACACAAAGCTATCAATATGTCAAGAACTGTTAACCACTTTGTACTACTGTACAGAGAAGGAGATAATGAAAACACTGGCACTGCCTGACCACAAGTTGCCATGGCAAATACTGGCTGGCAACTGTCAGAGACTGAGATTTGTGGCAGCTTCTGGGAGATCATATTCCTTTGTCAATTCCTTCAGCCTTTTTATTACCCTCAAGAATCAAGCAATGTGCAGGAAGGAAGACCTGTTTGCCATTCCCAAGAATAAACATGGCAAAACTTGTCGAAGTGTCTGATTGATGACGTCTGATCTTTGAGGCAGAAACGTCATGTAAAAAGTCTTGGGATGTCACTGCAGTGGACTTTGCACAAATATTAGTGCACCTTACTGTAACACTTGTTGTGTTGAGGTTAATTGTACCTACAGTGCTCTTGTTGAAAATTTCTCTACTTTATCTTAATTGCAAGGAAATTCTAAATATCCTAACAGAACAACATGTGTGAAATAAAAGCCCCATGCATATTTGTAATCGCCATGTTTGAAAATCGTGAGCCTTGGGTTTCATCTCGGGTAGATGAGTTCCTCAAAACCATCAGTATATGTTGAATCATAAAATTCATATCTTTACTTACTAGTAAAACTATATACCGCATAACTAAAAGTAGTTGGTAAAACTGTTCCATTTCCTTGTTTTTGCTATATGCTAGACCGTTCTGCAGTTTTTGTTGTATACTTGGATAATTGGAAGGCTTCCTCTGATGTTGAAGATTTTCTGCTTCTGATTTAAAAGCTTACAATCAAAGTTAATGGTATTATACTGATCAAAGATCAACAAATGTGGCAATTTGTTCACATGCATTATTGTTATTTTCTTATATCATTTCAGCCTTCATTGGGTAAATGATTTACCAGGAACATTACAACAGGTATGCATGAATTAACAGAGCTCTCTAATTCTCATGCACAAATCAAGTAATACATCACCGTTTACAATATCTAGTGCAACATGATGACCTTTTAGCATTGTACTTCCTAATGCGACACATGGATAATTGATGAATACTGCCATCCCTAAATTCGTCGTCTATAGACAACTGGTGTCAGATTGTTCGCACCAATTCCAACTTTCTGCTTTCTTGGGGGGGGGGGGTATA
>JAODAG010153869.1:0-14594 GCA_027574785.1 Orphnurgus asper
TATATATATATATATTATATGTAATATATAGCCTATATATATAGGCATATAATATATATTTGTCTATATATGTCAGATTGAAGCCGAGAAAACGTTACTAACAACAAGACGTACAAAAAGTTTGTCACAATGTAAACTTTCAAATTTTGAAAATGGAATATCTGCTCGAAATACCAGTTTCAATATTTCAGAAGGTCTTTTGTTTTAAGAAACTTAAATAACCATAAATTACCAAAAAAATTGAATTTCTTTATTTCTGAAACATTGAACAGTAAATATACAACTTTTTGTGAATCTTAAAAATATTAAACCTCCAACAATTAGAGATCAAGGTGTCTATCCAAGGCAGAATTTAGAAGATAAAAGAAAACATCTCCCGAGTCTTTCTGCCCAAAATAAGTAGTAAGGAAACTAAGGTTTATTGTAATACTGCATAACAAACCAGTAGGTCATCATAATACCTACCATTACATACCATGTTTTATGCATGACAAGACACACAAGCAAGGTATGGCCATATCACCTACCATGTCACAAGTAAGTTTTATGCATGACAAGACAGGCCATATATAATACCGACCATGTTTTATGCATGACAAGATGCAAGCAAGTAGGGTCATATTACCTACCATTTATATGCCATGTTTTATGCATTACAAGACTCACAAGCAAGTAGTTATATTATACCTACCATGTTTTATGCATGGCAAGTAGGGCCATAATACTTGCCTTTCTAAACCACGACAAGCCATTGGACAGTCCTGGGTTGAATGTACTTCACCAAGGTCTTAAAAACTAGGATTCATGACATGTTGTCACACCCAAGGATATATATACCACCATATATACCACAGGAGTCGCCTGTGTCTTAAAAATATGCCTATTAACTTTGGAAAGGAGAGAGTCACCACTTTTGTTAAAACCATTAATTAACCTAGTATCTTAATTCTTTACACAATAAAATAATATTTGAGATCAAGGGGTCTACAATCCAAGGCATTTGTCTAATTGTTGGAAATGGAATGTTTACAAGATAAAAGAAAATGTCCCTGGAGTCTTTGCTCCCAAAGAAGTTATCGCCTTAATTTAAGTAGAGTATAAGTAGTAAACTTTGAAGGCATTTTCTGATGGACGGCTTATTGTAATACTGCGTACTACAAACAACACACAAGAAGGTCTTCATGATACCTACCATTTCTATACCATGGTCGATGCACAAGCAAAGTAGTCTAAACCAATGACAAGCCACTGTCCTGGGTTGAATGTAGTTCACCCAGGTCTTAAAAACAAGGATTCATGACATGGGTGTCACATCCCAAGGTTTTATATATATGCCACTTATCAGGAGACTTAACAGGAGACTAAAATATGCCTACTAACACTTTGGAAAGGAGTCACCGCACTTTTGTTGAAAACCATTATAATTCACTTTTTATCGGTAAGATTTATTCCTGTTGATATTATTTAGAGGAATCCCCTTCCCTTTCACCCACAATCATAGGCGATAGGCCTATGCTTTATTTCTTGAAATGGTGTTTAAACAGAATACATAGAACTTTTTTGTCAATCTTAAATCTTTACACAATAAAACAATATGTGAGATCAAGGCAGTTAAAATTACCAACAATTTTCTTGTCTTTTTTTTCTCAGTTTTCCTGTCTAATATTGTTGGTATTGGAATGTCTAAAAGATAAAAGAAAACATATCTGGAGTCATTGCCCCAAAGAAGTTTATACCTAGAGTTGTAAAGTCCTATGCAAACAATTTGATGGAAGGCTTATTGTAATATTGTTAATAACAAACATCACATATAATACCATGTTTTATGCATGACATGTAGGGTCATATTACGTACCATTATATACCATGGTTGACAAGACACGTCAAACACGTCAAAGGTTGGCAAAGTTAGTGCCATAATACCTACCATTCTAGACCATGACAAGACACGGTCATGGGTTGAATGTAGTTCTCGTCCAGGTCTTGAAAACTAGGATTCATGACATGGTGTCGCATCCAAGGTCATTATATGCCACTATATCATTAATGGGACACTAAAACATTCCTAATAACTTTGGAAAAGATAAAAGAGTCACCACTTTTGCTCTAAACCATTAACTTTTCATCGGTAAAGATATTTTTTTCCTTTCTGTCACGTCCATTTAGAGGAATTCCCTTCACGCTACTACCAGCTACGACTCGACATTCACTCCTGTCAATCCTATACACAGCTGGCAAAGTAGATGTGCCGATAGCAATGGGGGCACCAACTGGCATCGGTAGTTTTTTTTTGCGTGTCATGGGCCAATTACAGACAATTTTTGCGGCTATTTCTTTTTCTTTCCGCTCTTCTTTGGGCTCTTCTTGCCCTTGGGGGAGGGAGAGGATCTAGCCTGCTGTTCTGCTTTCAGAGTGGCCTCCGCCGCGGCAGCAGCTTCTTCGGCTTTCTTCTTTCTCTCGGCCTCCAGGCAGGCCTGTCTGTACGCCTCCCGGGGTTTGTTCAGGACGTTTCGGTTCTCATCCAGCTCTTCCTACATAATCAGAAGAATGAATCAGAAGAATAATAATCAATAATAATAATAAAAATAATCAGAAGAACTGCATAAAATTGAGATCATAATTATAACCAATGACTCAATTAACGTTCCGAGTTTCTAGTGACTGTGCCCAGTGCACGGTGTGGAGTATGTATCACATGAAGGCACATCAGATAGGTGTGCAGTGTGCGGTGTGGAGTATGTATCACATGAAGGCACATCAGATAGGTGTGCAGTGTGCGGTGTGGAGTATGTATCACATGAAAGGCACATCAGATAGGTGTGCAGTGTGCGGTGTGGAGTATGTATCACATGAAAGGCACATCAGATAGGTGTGCAGTGTGCGGTGTGGAGTATGTATCACATGAAAGGCACATCAGATAGGTTTCCAGTGTGCGGTGTGGAGTATGTATCACATGAAAGGCACATCAGATAGGTGTGCAGTGTGCGGTGTGGAGTATATCATCACATGAAGGCGAAATCAGATAGGTGTGCAGTGTGCGGTGTGGAGTATGTATCACATGAAAGGCACATCAGATAGGTTTCCAGTGTGCGGTGTGGAGTATGTACCTCATGAAGACACCCCCCACCCCCGGCACCCCTGGATTACTTACCTGATAGTGATTAAACAGCTTTAACTGGTTTTCTATGGCAATAGTCCTTCTATTTCTGTCTTCTTCCCTTCCTTTCAAAACCTCTTCCCTATCTAGGTTATACTTCCGGATAATTTCCTGTTTCTCGGCAGCCTGCCTCTCGATTTCCTTCTCGTCCTTCAGGCGCGGCTCCCCGGTAAAGTTGGCAGGGCTGTTAAATGAAAACCAGAAATAATCAAACGACAACGAACGCGGTTTCGCTCAAAAGGACTCGTTGTCAAAGTCTTCTTTAGGATTATGAATCAACTTCAGGCTTTGATACATTCTCATCAATTTACAACCATTCTGTTGTAACTCCAAAACTTTATATGTTCTCATCGGTTTATTGTAACTACAACACTTTACACATTCTCATCAGTTTACTGTAACTGAAACACTTTATATGTTCTTATCGGTTTACTGTAACTCAAACTATTTATACATTCTCATCAGTTTATTGTAACTCAAACACTTTTTATACATTCTCATCAGTTTACTGTAACTCAAACACTTTATATGTTTTCTTCAGTTTACTGTAACTCAAACACTTTATATGTTGTCATCAGTTTACTGTAGCTAAAACACTTTTTATACATTCTCATCAGTTTACTGTAACTCAAACACTTTATATGTTCTCATCAATTTACTGTAACTCAAATTCTTTTTATACGTTCTCATCAGTTTACTGTAACTCAAACACTTTATATGTTCTCATCAGTTTACTGTAACTCAAATTCTTTTTATAAATTCTCATCAGTTTACTGTAACTCAAACACTTTATATGTTTTCTTCAGTTTACTGTAACTCAAACACTTTATATGTTCTCTTCAGTTTACTGTAACTCAAACACTTTTTATACATTCTCATCAGTTTACTGTAACTCAAACACTTTTTATGTTCTCAACAGTTTACTGTAACTCAAATTCTTTTTATACATTCTCATCAGTTTACTGTAACTCAAACACTTTATAAATTCTCATCAGTTTACTGTAACTCAAACAATTTGTACAATCTCATCAGTTTACTGCAACTCAAACACTTTATATGTTCTCATCAGTTTACTGTAACTGAAACATTTTTTATACATTCTCATCAGTTTACTGTAACTCAAACACTTTATAAATTCTCATCAGTTTACTGTAACTCAAACAATTTGTACATTCTCATCAGTTTACTGTAACTCAAACACTTTATATGTTCTCATCAGTTTACTGTAACTGAAACATTTTTTTATACATTCTCATCAGTTTACTGCAACTCAAACAATTTGTACATTCTCATCAGTTTTCTATTACTATTGTCACTCTCAACACTTTACACATTCTCATCAAATTAAATTATCCTTACCGTAAGTAGGGCGTACGATCCAATTTCTTCAGTACATACTTGGGGGGTGGGGGTAAAGGTGGTTCGTTGGTCAGAAGGGTATCATCCAGTTCCATCTCGGAAACGGGGGTCTCCGGAGGTGCTGCTGAAAGAATGGAAATTAAGACTTCAATTACTCTGACAGAAACCATAAACTTTGGGCAAAACCTTTTGGGGGTGAAATGAGTCAAGTCAGTCCATGGTTTCTTTAGTGTGTGTTTTCATGGTCACAATCGATCGTTTCTGCCAGAACATTTGTAAATCCAATGCAAATTTGTTTAAAGTAGTCGTAAATTTCTGAAAATGTTGGACTAATTTCCCGAAAAGATATCGGATGTTTTCAACGTTTTACCTGCTCCCTACAAAAGTCTAGCTATGCATCAAAATACCAACATTTGAGGCATAATTGCCTGCCCCCTCCCCCAGAAACTTTTGCTCAAAGCTAAATCATCAATTAATTAAGTTACGTTAAGAATATCGTGCTGGAAACAGCAGATTTAAATGTCTCCCTTGAGTTTAATTTACACGATAATCCTAATATATATTTTTCTGCACCTCTGCTGTCAAGGATGCTTTGGAAACATCTTTTCCTCTCGAGTCATTTCAAAAATATTTTTCGTTCACATGGGAAGGGGTGTACCTTCTTAACGTGTGTATTTATTTTTCACCAAAATTTATTACCTGCTTCTGCTTCTTTTCAAGACTAACATCTAAGGACGATAGTCTAGAATTATTCAAGACTCTACCATGTAAGGATGATAGTCTTGAATTATTCAAGACTCTACCATCTAAGGACGATTATAGTCTAGAATTATTCTAGACTCTACCATCTAAGGACGATAGTCTAGAATTATTCAAGACTCTATCATCTAAGGACGATAGTCTAGAATTATTCAAGATTCTACCATGTAAGGATGATAGTCTAGAATTATTCAAGACTCTACCATCTAAGGACGATTACAGTCTAGAATTATTCAAGACTCTACCATGTAAGGACGATAGTCTAGAATTATTCAAGACTCTACCATCTAAGGACAATTACAGTCTAGAATTATTCAAGACTCTACCATGTAAGGACGATAGTCTAGAATTATTCAAGACTCTACCATGTAAGGATGATAGTCTAGAATTATTCAAGACTACCATCTAAGGACGATTATAGTCTAGAATTATTCAAGACTCTACCATCTAAGGACGATTATAGTCTAGAATTATTCAAGACTCTACCATCTGAGGTACCTTGGATTAGGCCGGCCGTACCTTCGGCTCCTTTGGGTGCATCGTCATCCTCGTCGTCCGTCGCCGGTCCCACCCGGACCATGCGTTCCGTCAGGAACCTGGCTCTGGTAGCCTTGGCCTTGGCTGCCCTGCCTGGTTCAGCGGCCTCCCAGGCATCAAACATGGCCCGGATCTGGTCCCGCCTCTCAGTGTCCTTCGCGATGTCGACTTCATCCTGAGAATTGTCACAATACGGAGGCCGTGAGCGTGGATCATGCCAAGCATGGCAATCTTGTCGCATCACTACGGTGAAAACCTTTTTCGAGTTTTTCGAGTTCGCAAAAACGGGATGCTCATATCCACCAAAATAAGAAACCTCGTGGGATGCAGACTTGCAGATTGAGTTTGGTTCTTCAACAGCTGTTAAGACTGGTGACGCCAATCTCCTAGATTTTATTGAATCCACATTTTTAGATTCAGATGAACCCACCTGTCGCCTAGAATTTAATGAACCCACATGTCTCCTGTAATTTAATAAACCCACCTGTCACCTACATTTCAATGAACCCACCTATCACCTACATTTCAATGAACCCACTTGTCGCCTAAATTTTAACGAACCCATGTGTCGCCTATAGATCGCAACGATCTCGTAGATATTAAAAACCCAAGTGTGGACTATAATTTAATGAACCCACCCGTCGCCTACATTTCAATGAACCCAGCCGTCGCCGACATTTTAATGAACCCACCTGTCGCCTACATTTTCATGAACCCACCTGTCGCCTAGATTTTAACGAACCCATGTGTCGCCTATAGATCGCAACGAACCCACCCGTCTCCTAGACATTAAAAAAAAACCCACATGTGGCCTATGATTTAACGAACCCACCCGTTGCCTACATTTTAATGAACCCACCGGTCTCATAGATTTTAAAGAAACCCCCCCCCCCCTTACATGACTGACATAAAAGTCGCGCTTTCATTGACTGGCTGTCGTCCATCAGCACCCTTGAAGTCTGCCACTAATTATAAATGACGACCCGCGTGTGGTACAACTTACGGTCGGCGTCTGATCCAACGCCACCCGAAGGATCCAGTGGGGTTTGCTATGGTCGAACTGTTGCGACGGTGGCCTTGATGCTCCCTTCTCTCGGCTGCCTTTTCCCTTCTTGCCCCGGACCGCCTTACCGTCTCCTCTGCCGGGGGAGACGGGGCACTCTTTGTTCGCTATACGGGAATGACGACGATAATAATAATAGTTATAAAAACAGACGGAGGAGGGGCATGATGAATTAATCCTACGTTATCCTTCTAGACGTGCAGATGTAGCGCATCCTTTGGTACCTAAACTTTAACGGAAAGTTTCACGACTTGTACCCTCCAACAAGAGCTTGACACGTCCCGCTTTCAGGGAATATACATTTTTTCCCCCTAAATTTGATCTTTAATTACGACCATTACCATCTTATGACCAGAAAAAAATAAATAAAAAATGGCAACGGAAAAAAACTTGAAATAAATTTGCTATAAATATATACATTTCCTTGAAGATGGTTTGGATAATATGAAATACAACATATTACCTAAACTGGTTAAAAATGGATTACACAGTAAACGTACATGTTGTTGAGATTTGTCATAAACAAAATTGGAAAGAAAAAAACAGAATGCAGAACTGCATCGAGGGTGCAATACCAACTATAATATCAAAATTTCAAATGATAATTTCCAAAGACATTTCAAAGGCTCGTGGACAAAACTCAGCACTGATGTAACAGGTTATATAAAATGGAGACAGTGGCCTGTTTTGCTCCAAACATCTCCAAGATTTTCTTTTTTCTCGGAGAGATCTTCCAGATTTCCAATAAAATTTAGACCGACAGTCTTTCGCACGAAACCTTTCGACCCCCACCCATTCTTGTTGACTGCACCGAGACGCACCCATTTTTCCCACCCGTCTCCCCCCTTCAACCGGACAGACCCCTTCCCTCATTTCTCACAGCGCCTTCTCCTTATTGCACATTCAATTTAATGCCGCCTGATCCATTATGGAACTTTGGTTATTGCAGCTAATTCCGTTTGTATGCCCTCCTAAATTACTGGCATTCATCGTAGTAGACACAGTTTGAATAGACTGCAGGGTGGGGAATATTAAGCCCTATATCTCCCACCCTTGCTTGCGTGGGAGGGAGAAGAGATATATCTCGAGAAATAGTCACGTGGAAAATTCAAACCCCCCCCGCCGTGGCCGCTGGCCTGGGACGTTATAGGGACGAGGGAAAATATGCTACATTTCTCGTTTAGTAAATATGGCCAACATGCGTTCCAAGTCAATTCCAATTTAAAGGCGCAGGAGGGGGGGGATGCCTATCTGGGTATGCATGCCGGCTAGGATTACACCGACAAACGAAAATATAAATATTCAGCGGTGGCTAATTCCCGTTTCGGCAGCCAAAATCTCCGTTCTCTCGACCTGACGAGGGCAGTATCGAGGAGCAATGCGCAAAATACGAAATCCGCTTTCGAAAAAATCCAGATTGTACCAATCCCTGGCCCAGAGCTACATAGTTTAGGCGCACCCACCCAACCCGAAAGCCATGGATATGTAAGGTGTGGGGCGTGGCGCTTGGTTATTTATACCTTGCACATCGCTGTTCTCCGATTCCTTGTAGGACTGGACGAATGCCCAACTTCTCTCCGAGAGTGGCCAGCTGTTGCGCAACACCTTAGCTTGTATGATGTACTTGTGGGGCTGAGGAAGGATATATATATATATATATAAAGGAGAAAAAAAAATAACATTTACCTAGTAAAAATTATAGCCAACCGTTCGCTGATCATGCAACCATAGAATAAGCCCAAAGTCTGAATAAATTGCGAAATGATGGATTCCTGATGGTTATAATTATAACATTAATTGAAAAAAAAAATAATAATCTATAAATAAGGGTTAACCAACGTGCAAAGTTGCATTGCGGTTCCAATGTCCGAGTGAAAGATTTTGAAGGGGACGGATTTCCACTGAAATGAAAAAAGGCAGCAGTGATTACAAAAACCACCTAAAACAGGAGGGGGGGAGTTAATCTACATTATAATATGTGTGCTACATTTATGCCGATCACGAAGTTCATGTAAACCATGCATTCATGTTTCAGGGCTATTTCTGACTTTGCGCGCCACCATGCACATCATGAACAAGAATAAATCAAATGATTGCATGTGCATAAGCCATACATTTTTAAGAAAATCAGACCATATACACTTATCGAGCATTTTTACCTACAGCTTCCTACCATGTGTTCATGTTTACAGTCTTCCCCCCGCATGCTAGCCTGCGCCGAGCATAATGTGGGGGATGGGGGAACGTGAGAGACAACCATGTAATTCGGGTTCACGTGAGTTTAAAGTCAAATCCTCCTACACGTACCGTCAGCTCGCTGTCGTCAAACTCTCCTTCGTGTTTGGAAGCAACGCTGAAACTTTCTTTCCGTTTCTGCCGAAAAGAATATATTAACGAAAAGCAAAAGGTAAATAAAATGTTTACGGTTTACTTACCTTACAAATATATAAGAGAGATTAAAAGTGATTGACTTTTACAAAAAAAAAAAAAAAAAAAAACATATCTAAATATTTCACCCAATCTTGATCCCTGAAGCGGGTTTCAAGTCACAAAAGACACTACGGACCGTTGTGTAGGATCACGCAGAGAACTGTTACACACAAAATAAACCCGGCCGCCCCCAAATCATGACCAGCTGATGCAAGGCCACCACCCTTATCGGGAAGCAGCAGTCTGGATGCTCTGCCGGGGTAATCGCTAATGAAAGTCGGTCACTGCACAAAGGTAATTCAAGAGTTTTCATATGCTGGTGAGCCTACATCTATTTGTTTATCCCATCTAACTCCCATCCTCCCACTCTCCCCGGTAAAGAATAGGTTACTTACCGATTGCGCTCCAGCGGCGTGACTATTCCCTGATCGGTTTCCCTTCTCAGAGCTGCCTCTGGGTCCTTTAACAGCTGCAAAGATTTAATCTTGTTAATTAATTAATTTTGGTGTTAATTCGGCCAAGTAATCGCCGTTGGTTAATGGACCAAGCTTCTACCTATCATAAGACTTATCATTCGTAGGGTAGGGACCTCATAGGCAAGAAGATATGTGAACATTTGGCAAAAAGACCTCACGGGCAACGATACAGACGAAAAGTGACTTATCTCCGATACATCGCTTATGAAATTGCAGATTAAATATCCTGGCAAATGGATCCGACATCGGGTAATTTGTATACAGATCCTTTTCATCAGCACACAGCACTGACCACTGGTTTTTTTTTCACCCTTGACAAGCGTGCAGAGCCATCGGGCCAATTTCTTACGACTTTTTCACCTCGACGAGAGAAGCAATCCAGCTCGGCAAGCGGAGCCACCGACCAGCGCGTTTAACGACTTTAGCCCGTGAACATGCATGGATTTGTGGGATTTCAGGGGCTTGTTGGTAGTTATTATTCTCTCAGCTAGAAAATGACAAACCATATGGTAAGGAGTGCCTACATTAACGACCGTTCGCTAAACGTGCGGCATCTTTTTCTGTCGTTTTTTTTTCATGATGCATGCGCAAGACTAATTGGTAAGTGAACCTTACAAGATCCGCTTCCGGATCGCATCTCTGCCTCGCCCGACTCTCGACACCTCAAGAACCGGAACGCCGGGATGACGGCGTGGCTTTTGCCCGTGGTGCTGGCCACCTCCTCGTCCTGGTCCAGGATCTGGAGGCTGATGCTGGCGTCCGGCCTGGAGGTGCAGAACTGGACGCTGGCAACGTGGTCCTCGGATGCTTTGACGGTGTATCTGGTGGAAAGGGTCGGATTTGTAAGATGGGAGTTACGTTTAAAACTGAGGAATCTTAGGAGGAGGAGCACGATTACCGTGACGATGGAGTCGTTGTCGTTAATAATTGAAAAAAAAATGCAATTAAAAACACACGGTTTTCCATAGATTCACATCTATCTATATATTATCACTTTGGTAAGAAAATGAAAACATGACAAACACCGTAAGTACTTCATGCGAGACCACCTCAAAGCCACATTTCACTGTCGTAATATGGTAAATGTATCAACATGATGTGTCCTTTTAATGCAGATCAAATTATAGGTAAGTAATTAAGGTAATTAGACCACCTCAAATATAGGGGGTGTACATGTCGATAACAGCCATTATCCCCTAACCTTATTCATACTCACGTGTGAATCCTATATTTGAGGTGGCTTTGCACCAAGCATACACAAAGATATCATGATAGCAAAAACTGTGAAGATGGACTTCTCAACTTTCCCACATGAAGACGATGCAACCTTTCTTTGTGACACATCTAGCCCTGATGCTAATCACCGTGTGAACCGGTCGAGACGCGTTTTGTCACCGGGCCTCGCCATTCCGCTGCCAAAATGCTTCGGCGGCCGGAGAAGATGGGTGGAGGCAAATCGAAGTAACCTACCTCATAATGACAGAGGTCTTGTTCGGGATGTAGTAGTCCTTGATTTCCTTCACCGTGAAGTTGCTGTTGAGGTTCTCTCGCGACGGCTGAGGGAGGGGACTGGGAGATCCGATCAGCCTCATCCGCCACCTGCCACTGCTGACGGGCAACTCCGTGGATCGCGCCTCGGCGACGAACGTGTATCCGTGCTGAGGACGGAAACAACAACAACAACGTGATGGGACTGTTTGGAGGAGTACCGATCAGATACAATGCGGTATAAGCGTTTGTGTTACAAACACCCCCCCCCCCTCCACCACCAAAAGGAACATGGGAGCATAATGGTCTGCATTCACCATGGGGTAAACTCTCTTTTTCTAAGTACGGGAGCACTAGAGGCCACCAAGCTTCAGAGGCGGGTGACATAGGTCAGACGTCGTGAAGAATTTCTTCCCACAGAGAGTCGTGGATGAGCGGAACAGTCGACCTAAGACCTAATTCTGTTTCTGTGGGGTCAGAAAGTCGGTTCCCATGGTTGTATAATTTCATATGCTGGCCATTGACGAGAACCGTCGGGGTGAAACGCCGGGGGGCCCGGCATCGTGACAGTCCGCCCCTAAGGTTGCCAGGTCAATCTCAAGCACAGCTGCTTTGCAGTGGTGATGGGTCTCTGTTGTCCATGGTGCCTCAGTGATTCGGTTTGATTTTTTTTTCGCAATGGCTACGCTTGACATGGCAACAGTACATGCAGTGGTGATGGACGGGATTCTCTCACTTCCTTCGGTCCTTGAGAGAGTGGTCGAAGGTCAAGATCCGTCAGATGGGGGGGGGGTTAAAATGGCAGGAGCAGGATGGGATGGTTACATGACTGTCCCGTTAATTTGTGAATGTTGGTCGAAAGGCAAGGCTCGTTTAAAAAGCTGGTGTTCATCCACGAACAACACGGAGAGGGGGTTTCTCTTTGTGAGCCTATGAGGTGTCCTAACCCTTAGCTACACTCACCGAAACTATCACGATGCTGCATGCCTTCCAGGCGAGAATTACCTTCACGGAACAAATTCGCATCACTTTGAGGCATGCAGAGCAAACTGGGGTATTTAACTAAACAACCCTATTAATTTAACTCATTCTTTAAAACATTTCTACCACAGAACTGACTGGCAGAGTCAAACGGTTCCACACCCCTAGGGTCTACCGCCGAACTGACTCGCAGAGTCAAACGGTTCCACACAACAGGGTCTACCATGGAACTGACTTGCAGAGTCAAACGGTTCCACACCCGTAGGTTCTACCACCGAACTGACTCACAGAGTCAAACGGTTCCACACAATAGGGTCTACCATGGAACTGACTCGCAGAGTCAAGCGGTTCCACACCCTCCCCCCTTGGGAACAGCTTCAAGGCTCACCTTGTTTACTTCATATTGGCAAGGTGCCACTCGTTGGAACACTTTCTTGACTTCTTCACCAGTGTCGTTGTTGATGACCCTCACCAAGCAGGTACGTATAGGGACATATATCTTAGGTACCATCCATATCGGCTCTTTGACATAGAACACATCCCTGTGTGGGGGTAAAACGGAGAAACAGGATTTCAATGGCGACTCCTTATGTGAAGCTGGCAAGCAGCAGGCTCTTATTATATTTACTACAAACTGCATTCAGAAGTTTACGCTAATATTACACCAGAAAGCCACGGTCACATGAAAAAATGAATGATTACCTTCGTAATCAAAAGAGAAACCAAGTTGCCTTTTCGTAAGGTTAATAGTCTGTCTGAACCCTAAAGTCCGACTAAACCCTAAACGACCCAGTCATCCAAAGTGAGCCAGCACTAAATTGTAGGCCTCTTCATCCATGGTTGCCCCCGTAGCTTGGACCCAGGCTACGTTTCATCCGGGCCTGTCATTTTTAAATTCTCCGGCTGTATGGGACCGTGTCTTCTGTAGTTTGACTATCATGTCATCGCTCCATGCCATGGCATATCTGTTCATCGGAGAGCCTAAAACTAAAACACCGGGAGAAGGCAAGCGTCTCTCTTGCTGTTCTCGCCAGGCGATCCAAACTAACCTCTGGTACCGAAAAACACATACCGCTTGGCGATTTAAAGGTCAATACGCCGCTATAACCCTTTGAACTACATACATATCTCGACTGGTTCACGTGGACCGCGGCAGTTGTGCTGCTTACCGAGGATCTTCAGCGGCTTTGGAAAATTACAGCCCCGTCACGGACATCGTTTTGCCCGAAGCATGAACAGGTCTACGATAGTGCTCGTGCGACTTTGGATGGCCGGGCGTTGAAGGAAGAGGCAAGCGTCGGATTTTTTTCAAAAGTAAAGCATGAACGGCTGGTGGAATTGGAACCGGGAATCTCACCTGAACACTACAAACCATGTGTTGCTGGGCTGGTCCGGATAGCTCCCCTGGAAATCCACATAGGCGATCTTGTAAAATTCGTCTTTGTCCAACTCGAAGAGGGGAATTAGCTCGGGGTCAGCTTTGAACATAGTCCTGAGTTCGAAAACGATGAAATTCAGACGATGAAGGAAAATAACCAAGTTCATGGATGCAGAATCTTTGTTGGATATGAATCCAAACATTATCAGCCGGTGTGTGGTGGTGGCATACAGTGCTAAAGTCCCGAGTGACATGAAAAGCTATTATAGATAATAAAATAGCAGAACGACAATTACTTTTTTGAAGTTGTCGTAACAAGGTAACCAACTATTAAATCCTATGAATGACAAATTAAATAGCAGAATAACAATACCAGTCTTTAAGTTAGGCTCTTGAATATTAAATATCAAATATTAATTGCTATAATAATAGCAGAAAATCTATACCTAGTCTTTAAATTAGCCGCTCCAAGGAAGAAAAATGTAAAATGCTATAGAACGATAAAATAGCAGCATGACCATATTATTCTTTAAATTAGCCGCTCCCAAGGTAATAAAATATTAAATGCTATAGGAGAATAAAATAGCAGACTAACAATATGAAATTAAGTACTAAAATAATGCTTAGTCCTCAATTTATCACCACATTTATCAAGGTAATCATTCAAAGATTCATTGTCCTTTTCGTCGAAGAGGTGTCATTCTAGACGGTTGGCTCTATAGTTTAATGCTTAAGCGATCGAGGCAGCTAAATCAAACAGTCCGGTCAAGCGCTATAGATAGGAAATACGGTAGATTTATCCACAAATCGCAACTTTTATATATAATTTAGGAATCATGTTACACCTCAACAAGTGCAGACCGTGATCTTCGACATTCAGCTGCAGTTTGTCCCAGGTTTCTTGCAAACGTTTCTTCACTTCCTTGTTTAAATCGCTGCCTGTAATAGAGACATATATATATATAT
>JAODAG010154203.1:2333-13186 GCA_027574785.1 Orphnurgus asper
CTCTCCTCGTACACACTCACGGGTGCATTTCTCTCCTCGTACACACTCACAGGTGCATTTCTCTCCTCGTACACACTTCACAGGTGCATTTTGGGGCCGCATCCAAGTGTTCCTGTGGCAGCAGCAGTAATGATACGGGCTGTTCATCTGGCACGTCCAACTCGCAGCCCTGCACCAACAGCAGCACAGCTGGGGGGAATAAAACCAGTAGTGAGTCAAAACATAGCATGGCTTCTTATTGCCACATAATTATGCTTCTTATCGAAAGTTTAGAAATTTTTTTTGCCACTTTGATGATAACCTAGAATTTTTTGAAAGGGCTAACAAAATTCTGCCAAGAAGCTAATAAACTGCAATTTAAAATTGTATGTTACTATGTGCATTATTTCCTATACATGTGTATTATTTCCTATACATGTGTATTATTTCCTATACATGTGTATTATTTACTATACAATGTGTATTATTTACTATACATGTGTATTATTTTCTATACATACTTACTATTTACATACATATTTACTATGTGTTATTTATTATCTGTCTTATGTACTACCTGCATTTTTTACTACCTGTATTATTTATTACTTATGTGTATTATGTTAAATACTATACATGTGTATTGTTTACTGTTTAATGTATTAATTTGACTGTATATTATGTACCAACTGTATTAAACGATCTATATTAAATATTTTACGTGTATCTCTTGTGTTGTTTTTCTTCTCAGGAGCTAAGAGCAAACCACATAGGAAGAAGAGATCACAGCGTCACCAGCAGCAGCATCAACAACAACAACAACGACCCACAAACACATGGTCAGACATGCTTCCCCCTCCCCCAGAGGACCCACCAACAGACAGGGTACCACATATGCAAGCTCCACCACCATGTCATTTTCACACAGGGTCGTCCAGTGGTAGCATGAAGCCCTCGCACCAGAGCCACCCTCACCAGCAGCACTCCCACCAGATCCCACCGCAGCCAGTGACCTGCCACGAGTGCATGCAACCATCGCAGGACAACATGACTCTACCCACCATGCACTACCCTCCCCAGTACCCATCCATGCATCACAACCAAAGAACTTTCCCACACGTGGACGCCTACAGGGGTGGCGGAACCGTGGTCATGGCGCCCGGCCCCAGGATAGATCCCTCCTCGGGGATGGTGTTTCAACCTATCGCCAGGCCCAGCGGTCAGTACCCTCAGGAAGGCGTCCATTACCCGCAGAACGTGGGTCACCACCCCCCCGAGAATGGAGGTCACCGTTTAGCACCGAGGCAGGTGTTTGAAGATCCCCGGCATGCTGAGATTGGTCAGGAGTTACTACAGTACAATGACATGATGTCACAGAGCGAGGCCCCGTCAGACAACGAGGAGGGGCACCCCATGCTGCCGAGGATTATGCCAGGTAACCATGACAACACTCATGAATTCATGGCCACTTTTATTCAAGTATCACTGTGGTCCCGCTGTGTAGTAATAATACTGGCGAGGAACGATTGCAAAAAGATCTCTTTGCTCGGGAGGATGAGCCTACAGCGGGTATGCAGGGAAACATATTCCCCTTGACCTAAACCCCTCCCCCATCCCAAATGCAGATCTCGGAAACTTCAATGATGTAGCAACGATGTCTGTTGAGAAGAACCCCAGAAATTTGTTTTCCATACACCACCACATGAATGAAATATTTTGTCTTCCTGACATGATGGGTCACTGGTTTCATGCATTATTTCCAGGTTCAATGAACCAATTATTACCCCAATATCTTGGTTTTGTTTCCCCTACCGGTGTGTTTCCATGACATACTTGCAATACTATACCGGATACGCCATGCTGGTGTAGGCTGGTAATACTAGAGCATGGGCTAGTATAGCCTAGCCGTTAGGCTAACCATTTCGGTAAATCCTTGCCTAGTTTCGATTGATAGAATTAGAAATCAAAATTCCTCTTAAACGTTTTAATTAAGTTAAAAAATTTGGTGTTGGTTTTTGTTAGTAATTTGAAGTAAGGTTATTACAGTAAGGTTATTGTATTTATGGTAGTATATCATTAATGGTATTACATTAATGTTTTCTTGAGCTTTCATGATGTACATGTTACAAACGTGTTACTCTGGTGTATCTTTCCTAATTGTGTCAACAGACCCCAGCGGTGGGCTTCCACCAGCGTCCTCTGAGCTGTCGGATCTAGATGCCGTGAGGGGAGAGGTAGATACAGACTTTGATGGCAGTAGTTACTGTACAGGTCAGTATAACACCACTCGTCACATGGAAGGGTTAATGTGATGGCCGCCCAAAATGTTAAAGGTCATAACACAGAAAGGTCAATTGGTGGAGTGGTTTCAAACAAGTTTTGTTTAATTTGAGCTCTGTTGTAAAACGTTCGCAGAGAAGGTTAAAATAAATGTAAAGTGAGTTCATGAATTGTAATTTGAAGAGGTTTATTTAATCAGAAAGTGCTTATCTTGACATGGAGCCGGGAGGGGTTTTTGGAGGTCACCCTGTCCTTATGCGGCACTTAATTGCATTACAAAATATCCTGTAGGTAAGGGAATTGGAAGCTCACTGCAGTTCTGTGTCACTTTTATATTCAAGGTAACAGGATATCTCCAACGCAACGTGTATGCAGTTACGCTTATAACCACAAATTTTTGACACTTTTGCCTGCGACCTTCAAACTGGTATTACGATATGTTGTGACCGTGTAAATACACGTGTACAGTCTGCACAAATCCCCCCAAAAGCACAATCTTGGAGAGACCCTTAGGGGACGACACTCTGTTATTCACCCTGCCAAGTGAATAGTGCAGAGAGTTTGTGCTTTGTAAAATATAGATTAGTTTGTAAAATTCCAGGCCTAAGTGAGTTCCTTACCAGGTCTAGTTAAAGCGCAATTGTTCACATCATCGCAGTGAAATCACCGAAGGAGTCTTAGCAGTCTAGTCTTAATTCTGAAGAAGTTTAGTTTCTAAAGGTTAGAAGTTAAAGGCATGGACGATGGTATCGTAAATCATTTTTTAGGGCTAACGCCATAATACAAATCTCCGACGTACGGGGTCGTACATTTCAATATTCACGATAGCCCCATCATTCGGGGCGCTGCGTGGTGCTGGTTTCATCCGGTGTCCGTTCCTATTCGCTCTCCATTCAGGTTCCATCATGGCTTCCGGCCTGTCGGTGGGGGGAAGTTGTGGGGAGGACGACGCGTCTGAAGGTTCCGATGAGGGGGGAAGGTTTCTGAATCCGTACCCTGCGCACCCTGCCAGCAGTCTTCCAATGGTGACCATTGGCAACGGTATACAAGTCGGTGAGTCCGCCAGTCATGGTTTATCAATCCCGGCTTCATGTCGTTAGAGCATTCTGGTTCCGCGATGCGGTGTAGACCCAAGAACCGATGAGGTCGAGGCTGTGTACGGTGTGTGAATGTATGAGATGGTTGAGGTTGCAACAAACTCTAAAGTATAGCATGTCTACTATCCAACAGACGTTCGTCATGATTATTATCGTTTTTGGTGGTAGCGCGTATATGAATTAATGAGTGGCCGGGGCTTCGGATAACTAAATTAAATGTTTATATCTTTGATCTGACCCCACATACTGTATGACATTTAAGTTTTAACGCACTTTGACCCCCTTTGATGACCAATATCATAGTAACGAAACCTGATTTTGGGCGGCGGATGCAACCACTGGAATCACAAAAAATTGTCAAAAAGTGAGAACATGTTAAGTGTGACTAACCCCGTAACTTCCGAAGTCTCCTGATCGCATAATGTAATACTAATTAATGCAAAGAATAAATAATGCATCCAGTACCATGGAATATTTATATATGTAGATAACCTCCCTCACCACATGTGTACTAAGGAGGTTCCAATCAAGAAATAAATATCTCCGACATTTGCAGCCATCTCGACTAAGGTCACGTAGTGTTTAGGACGGCTTGCCCAGACAGACCCGCACTGCACATTACGTGCCACTACATTGCACATGGTTTGCTGCACACAGTCCTGTTGTAAGAGGGCTGGAGCCGAGCGGTGGATCATTTGCGCTGCCGTCTAATTTTGGTTTTCATTTCCTCGTGATCCAGTAAATTGAGGACGATCTTGATGTTGGCATTTTTTATTCTCTTCCCTTCCACAGGGAGCCAAGTCTAAACCATGTAGTCTTCGTGCAATGACGTATTCATCCCTACCACCCACCCACCCAATACCTTGGCATCGCGTTGGGATTTCAGTTCACTTCTCCTTTCAAGTTTTGGCAGATATGAAAGTTATGCAAACAAACAAAAAACTGTTTTTCAATTTGCATTATTTTTCCGTTTCACGTTTTGTGTTGTTTTTACTACGTTCCACAGGAGTTCACTGGAAACATTGTTTATTTTTTGGGGGGGTTTTTCTTGCGTGTAAATATGCCAAGCGAAATATAAGGTATGATGTACATCATTAGGTTCTATATACAAACTGCAAACGATGCTTTTTACCAAAGATAACTATTTATGACAGAGGTAAAAAAAAAAAAAAAATAAAAAAAAAAGTTGAGTGACCCTCCTGAGTTTTGCAGTCAAACATGTCTTTAAAGGTACCTAGAGGTTGTATGTAACTGGAAGGTATATCATGTAAGTAATTATAAAGCATTTAGAGAATTTATTATGTATTTTATTAAGTTAAGGACAGGTGGGGCATTTCTTTTAGGATGTCCATAAGTTAAGTTACAATAGCAAAAATCTGCATGTTTGATGTAAGAAAGACCACGTCCTGTCCATGGTTGTTGATATATATGGACCAGAGGGTTACGTTTACAAGAAATTGGCATGCGCCCTCTATTCCTGCACAATTCCTCCTCATAAAATGAACCTTGGATTTTAAAATGTTGTACTGCTGCAGTCGGTAGTTACCAGAAAAAAATGTGTGACTCTACCCCCCCCCCCATGTTATCCGCTGAAATTCTGTTTGCGGATTTTTTGTTTAAGAATTAAGCAAGCGAATTACGGAAATGAACAAGCAAACCGTAAGATGTTGTTTTCTGTTCACAAATTTGTTTAGTACCACACTTTGCCTCCGTTGAAAGTTTAAGGATGGTTCTTGAAAATTGATGATTTCTCTTCTGTCTAAACATTGCAAGAACCACGTTTCAGTTTGGCAAATGGACGTTCCGGAGCGGTCATTGATTGTCGTAGAATGGCAGTTGGCACAGGACGTCAGATGAGGAAGGGGGAAGTACTTATAGTTTGAAGATGGTTGGTGGAGATGCAAGTTGTTATCGTTCTGCAGGCACGGACTATATATTTTTGTGAAGTGTCATTTAACCGGTGAAAAGAAAAAAGTTACTCTTAAACTTGCCCAAGCAAGATATTTTGAAAATACTGTTTTAAAAGATTTTAGGTTAATATTCCATTTTGTTTTTATTTCTGAGTTTTTTGTTGGTGCTACGACTGCACGTCACCTTAACAAGTCATTTTTATAAATAATTTTGCATAATTTATTGCCTTGAAGACACTGCTGGCATTGTGGAGATTTTTGTTGGGGTGGGGGATAAAAATATTCAATATGCTTTTTTAAAAATGCAGGCATTGAATGTAATGGGGGAAGGGAAAGTATGGTACAATTAGTGCAGAGTAGGTTGCTAGTGCATGGGCTAATGTGGGCCATTCATTAGCGATTCCTAGCGATGTATGGCTGGGGAGTGTAGGTTTTGCAGGGAGGGCGTGTAGATTTACATGGAGTGTGTAGGTTTACAGGGAGGGTGCATAGGGTTACAATGAGGGTGTGAAGGGTTACAATGAGGGTGTGTATGATTACATGGAGGGTGTGTATGATTACAAGGAGGGTGTGCATGATTACAAGGAGGGTGTGCATGATTACAAGGAGGGTGTGCATGATTACAAGGAGGGTGTGTATGATTACAAGGAGGGTGTGTATGATTACAAGGAGGGTGTGTAGGATTACAAGGAGGGTGTGTAGGGTTACAAGGAGGGTGTGTAGGGTTACAAGGAGGGTGTGTAGGGTTACAAGGAGGGTGTGTAGGGTTACAAGGAGGGTGTGTAGGGTTACAAGGATGTTGTGTAGGGTTACAAGGAGAGTGTGTAGGGTTACAAGGAGGGTGCCTGACAAAGAGGTGGTGCCAGTGCAAAGGAGGGCAGGTTACAGGCCAGACTGGGAGGTAATAGCTAGATTAAGCTCAAGTAGTTTCACAAAACTTCCATTAGTTGTTGCTTCTTCATGCCAGCACAATATTTTACAGATGTTTTTTTCTTTGTATTGCTTTGTTAAAAGTATGTAAAGTAATTTTAAAAAGTAACGTTTTTGGCAGCTTTTTGTATGTTGTATATGATTGGGGTTGTATCAAATTTACCTGATGGAAATATTAAAATAAAGTGTAAATGAGTATCAATGAAATGTGCTTTTGGTTTGCTTTTCTGTAATCTCTTTCAAAAAAAATCTGCGTTCAATGTAACTTGATATTAATGTAGCAGGATAAGTCATTATTTTGGTAATTAACAGGGTTGTGTACTAATTTAGAAGAAAGTTTAGGTAACCAAACTCAGTGATCACAGCTACATCCAGAAAAGTTAAGGTGGGAGGACAATTCTACATACCCTTAGCAAATTACAATTACATGTTTGCAGGTAAGAGTGTATTGCTCTTGGGAAGAAGATATTAACCCTTTGCAATATTTTACTTATGGCTCCACCTACCCATGCATGCTATCTACACCAGCTATTACACCAGATACTGCTCACAACACCCAAAAAAGGCGAGAAAATGTTCAGTGTGTTACCGTCTTTTAGCGGGGTTTTTTTTTGGCCATTCTTGACCTAAAATGTAAAGTATTACTTACCAATTAGCGTTTTTTTAAATTTAGGCCAATTGTTTTGTACCTATGGAATTTAATAGCTTATCCGATGTAGAATTATCTTGTGGGTTGAATGGTGGCAGCCACTCTTGGATATTCCTTTTTATGGCGACACTATATTACATTTAAATTTTCACATACTTTGACCAATATGAGGACCAATATCTCAGCGATGAAAACTGATATGGGGCAGCGGACGCAACCACTGGAATCCCAACATTTTACTTCGCATAAGCTATCAAAATTCATAGGTTCAAAAATGGCCCACAATTAAATAAATGTAGTGTTACCCCTTAGCATTTTTTTAAATTTAATTATCTTGTGAGTTGAATGGTGACAACTACCCTCAGATATTCCCTTATATTACGAAATTATGAGACATTTAAAGGTTAGTGCATATTGACTTAGTATTATTGATTTAGTAATTAAGTTAGTCGCATTCTCCTCTCCATTGACTCGAAAAACAAGATTTTTCACTTTAGAATTTTTGCAAAAGAATGATCGAATCATCGGGCCGCGCCTTCCAGTGAAAGATGGGCATCACCCCATGTCTAATGCATGGGGATCCACATGCATGTCACCTTTGGACGCTTCTGGTCGTTGACCCACGGACTATTTCACCATAGTGGACCGACGCCTCCTCGGATTCTCCGGCTCCTTTTACGGTCAAGGGAAACATAGTGCGGGATCCTGGGCCACAATAAAGCACTATACCTCTGCGGGCCATTATTTCCCGCAACTCCCTTGGAGCCTAGCGCGAATTACACGACCGACAGGATACACCTTACGGTGCTCCCACACCAGTCGGCTACAACGTCCAGATGTTTGAAAACGAGTTTGGAAATAGTAATAACAAAGATGCTATTGGAGTAGAACCGTGTGGAGCAAAAATGGTTAGATATCGTACCTCGGGATCGAACCGCCGCCAGTGAGGTGACGGCCCAATGATAGCCCACTGTGCCAACACAGCAACTACGTACGTTTAGTTTTAAAATTATATATGATGGTAACAACCGATTGAAGACAATGACAAATTAACTCTAGGGTAATCACTATACGACATTTATGTTTTAACGCATTTCGACCTCTTTGACGACCACTATCTTAGTAATGAAACCTGATTTTGGGCGGCGGATGCAACCACTGGAATCACGATCGGAAAGGCCAAAAAATGGTCAAAAGGTGAGAAAATGTTAAGTGTGTAACTGAGGGCGCCTAGCGATTTGTTAAGCTGTGCTCAACTCTATTTTGGGTTTTAAATGCGAGGAGGCATAAGAAACCTAGGTGGGAGGTGTGTAACTGAGCACGCCCAGCTCTATTTTGGATTGCTCCACGACTCGAATCCCCAGTCCCCATGATGAGAATCGTAGAGAATCTGTAATGCATACACCTTGCATCTCAGATGAACCGTAACTTCCCATGTATCCCGATTGCATAATGTGATACCATGGTCTGCCCCCTATCTCATGTGTACTACAATCTCCTTATAAATAAATATCACAGACATTTGCAGCCATCACGATTAAGATAACGTAGTGTTTAGGGCGGCCTGCCCAGACAGACCCGCACTGTACATTACGTGTACATTACTGTACATTACATTACTGTACACTACATTGCACATGGTTTGCTGCACACAGTCCTGATGTAAGGGGCTGGAGCCGAGCGGTGGATCATTTGCGCTGCCGTCTAATTTTGGTTTTCATTTCTCGTGACCTTTCTTGCGACATTACTAAACAGTAAATTGAGGGCGATCTTAATGTTGCATTATTTCTTCCCTTCCACAGGGAGCCAAGTCTAAACCATTGTCTGTCTTCGTTGAATGACGTTTCATTATTTTGGTAATTAACAGTTTAAGTGTACTAATTTTCTTTTGGTTTGCTTTTCTGATGTCTTTCAAAATAAATCTTGGCTGCATTCAAACGTAACAGGATATTTTATGTAGCAGTATAAGTAATTATTTTGGTAATTAACAGGCTTAAGTGTACTAATTTGGAAGAAAATTTAGGTAACCAACACACACTATGGGGTAGTGCATGTACTAAGGGGTACAACGATAATTTCCACATGACATTATGGGGAACATGCACATCGACTTGAACACTTTTTCAGCAATAATAAAAGGTTTTCCAGATTATCTGCATATTTTGCCGATGTCTTTGCCAGATATCTACATTAAATTATGTAGTTTATACTATAAGGTTACTTTCAAAGTTTGTATTTTTCAACTGGAACAACCTTCTGGAATGGGTTTGTGACTACTTTTGGCCATCAGAAAATCCATCATAACTTAAACCTTAGAAAAAAGCTTGACGAAATCCTACGCAACGAGCATCGTGTTTCTGGAAGACCAGACTGGTTGGACACGTAGGTCTACAAAACACCATCAGGCTAGGTCAACAGAATCCCACAAGACAGCAAAAATAGGCAGAATTACTAGATAAATGTCAATCCAACTTCCTCTTTTATTCACAATCTGGAAAAGGATCTTCTTCACAGAGGACTGTACTGTGTTTAACAGACCTTCCCACGGGACTTTACTTCCCATGATAACTTGCATCAGAGCTCCAATTAATGTTCTTCTTGATTTTTAGTCACATGCTAGGTCTACGGATCTCTGCAAATATTTATGACGAGCAAATATTTCTCCAAAACCTACCAGTTTGGGATTTAAAAGTTACAATATAACGGACCCATCTCTTATGAGATACTTAACTACTTGGTGCAGCATCCCTGTTAAGAAAACATCCAAGGTGTTACCTACTACTATACTTCTCCAAAGTCAAGTCACTCCCATAATATCTACTGAGTGCTCCGAGTATGTAGTTAAGCATATCGTAAAATGTGCGTAGGTAGAGCACAGCAACTAGCCGACCATTCTTCAAGCAGTTCATGGCTAAGGTGTACGACTACTAGAGACTCCTCCTACAGTAATGCCCCATCTCACTGGCATCTCGTCACATCTTTGCAGAAGCACGTACAACTTTCCATCTATGGAGGAATAGCTTGTGCACCAGATGAAGAAAATCAGGAACATAATCTTAACAGTCGTCCAATGGGTTAGTTAAGGTACTAATTATCCCAAAACCCTAAACAAAATATGCCAAACAACTCATCCAATATTTCCGTCTCGTCGGACATATTTACCACATATATATAATAATATTAATCATCTCCACATCTTTTCGTTCTCCTCTTGCTTGATTAGAAGAGAGAACCAAACAGGAAATAGTTTAGACGTCAGATATTTTTGTTTTCAAGCATCCAGTTAGATCTAAAAGACACTTTACACATCTCCTTGCAGAGGCAGCTAGGCATCCTTCTTTGTGCTGAAGTCGATTTCTGAAACAAAGGAAAAAACGACAGTTAGTCCCTGCATGATTTTTTCTTTGTTGTATTTTTCTTCGTTGATAGGAAAATGATCGGGAAGGACAAACAACCTCATCATGGTAAGGAAAAAGAAAAGGAAGGAACCAATGAAAAGAACCTCGCATCTCAATTCTTAATTGCATTAACCACATTTCCACCAAACAGATGATATTTCATGCCAAAGATACTGTTCTATGTGACCTGGTAAGAGCATTCACAAGGACACTCACGTAGAGCTCTATGTTATGCTGCTTACCCTGATGAGCAGATATGCGATGGCGGTGATCGACAAGCTGCAGAAGACACCTGTGGTCAGCGGATTACAGATTGTTTCCTGATCGTACATCAATGGACCAAACAATGGAGCTATGGGGAGGCTACTGTACATGCATGGACAGGTCTACGAATTGGCCCATGGATTGTAGAGGGCTGATGGTTAATTACAGTATTAGGCAACAAAGATTCGGTTGCCCCGGAAACCGTACCCAAAACACAAAAGGACTAAGAGATAGTGGGAAGTGAATGCCTGTTTATGCAACAGTGATTGTCCATACTATAGGCCATCGTTGGGATTAAAAATCCCGCGTGGCTGACTGCATGAAGTATTATTATTATTGATCAAAA
>JAODAG010154314.1:0-10066 GCA_027574785.1 Orphnurgus asper
CGATCTAAGATCATCATTCGGATAATAATAACTTTATAGTTTAGGGGGACCAAGTTGGTTAGTCTGCCTCGCAGACTACATTAATAACACAGACTGGTTTTGTTAACTTAAGTTAGTTAACGTATTATTAACGTTGTCCGCTCTATTGACAGACCACTGTCGTCTGCGTGAAACTTTTTTTCTTTCTGCATCCATCATTCATACCTCCTCAGGCCGGCGACAAAGTCAGTGAAAGATGTATCGCCGGTATTATAAAGTTATAGGCTAGCCTTAATTATTTTAAGCCATTATTATGATGCCGGTTTAAAAAAAATATATATTATTATCAACTTGTCCAGGTCACGATGACAACATGGTTGTAACATAAATAGGTAGTAGCCATGCAGTACCATGCATAGGGCTACTACTAAGTTTAGGCAGACATATTGTATACCTTATACTGTAACTTAGTGAGATGAAATGCCCTTTGGGGGCATTTACATTTAGTAATGCAGTATATGCCCCAACACCATTATGCCAAACTGATCTGCTTCCCATTCCCAAACATATTTTGATCAGACTGTTGACATTGCCAGATCATTGAGCATGTGTAGTGCCACTTTAATGTGTAGCATGTGTAGTGTGAGGACATCCCCCCCACCTGATTGTACACGTATGATCTTCTAGCCAAAATGCCAAGAAAGATTATTAGTAACACACATGCACACAGTAACCAGCTAAGAGTAAGATGAGTTGACCAGTGAGTTCATAATTATGTGAATTGCATGTTCTCAATCAAGACTGAAACCACTGCCAAGCCCTTCTGGTAATAATGCCTTAAGCCTCCGTTCTCATGCAGTTTTGATTATGATCTGATCGCGAGCTCACATCCCTGATCACATGAGCAAATCTTGATTGCAGGTGTGTTCACATGGAGGATTTTATTATTATCAGGTCGCGAGCTCACATCCCTGATCACGAGAGCAAACCTTGATTGCAGGTGCGTTCACATGGAGGATTTGATTATATTTATAATCTGATCGCGAGCTGCAGCCCTGATCACGAGAGCAAATCTTGATTGCAGGTGCATTCACATGGAGGGTTTGATTATAATCTGGTCGCGAGCTCGCAGCCCTGATCACGAGAGCAAATCTTGATTGCAGGTATGCTCAGGATTTGATTATAATCTGCTTATGAGCTTGCAATCACATGTGAACCAGGGTGCACGTACCTTGACGATGATTATAACCGCGATTCCGTTGAGTAAGCTGAGGGCCGTGAGTTGACCACTTGAAGCAGTTGAAAGCAACTTGAGAAATACCGAATATCTGATGGGGGGGGGGGAATCCACAATGGGATTTTGACTTACACGTTGGTTTGACTTTTTGATCTATAGTTTCAAGAATACTCCAGGTTTGTTAATAATACCTTATTTGTGTTACCAGCTATGTCATATACTAAGGCTTCTGAAATGTGGTCCCAGGACGTTGCCCAGGACGTGTGTCAGGTCACACGGTTCTTACCCCCTCCCCCCAAAAAAGCCTCCAGTTATTTAGAGCCTTTGTACATAAAAGTTTAAGGCTTTTTAAATTAGTGATGATTAAAGATGCACGGATCGGTTTAGATGTATAGCTACCCCAACTTTGGATAAGAATCGAGTCAATTTGGAAGAAAAAAACACTAGGATTGTTTCAGAAGGAGAGATAACATTAATATGTGTGGATGAATAATACAAAGCATCACATTTTATTTCGCAAACAGTGGTGTCTGTTTACACCCCCTGAATCTCCTGTTGCTGTTATTTTCGGCCAATTCCCTTTGCTTCAATCGCAGCGAAATTCCAGCTTCCTCGTAATTGCCTCAAATTTCCCCTACAAACCTAATATTTTCAAAATTTAAAAGTTGAATCTCCGAGGGCCTTTCTGCACATAGAAGTCTACAGGGCTACAGGGGCAGAATTTTCCGAAAAGGTGTTGATTAAGAAACTTTGGAATCAGGTGTGTGTGTGTGTGGTCATGCAAACAATTTTCAGAAATGGGTCGGGTCCGTGCACCCATACCCGCCTCGGGTCCGCTGCGCAAACGTTTATCTCTCCCAATCTCGGCCGTGATCTACATTATTTGCTTGAACGGTAAAACTCAATTTTGCGACAACTTCTGTCGCTGTAAGGGAAAGCTGGTGTTTCGTCGATGGATACAGTTTCTGGTAAATTGTAAATATATTAAAGAGATTCGTATGTGGGCCTCACTGCCAGCAGACACCATGCGGCGTCTGTTAAACGGTCTGGATTAATTATAGAGAGAGAGAGAGCAGAGGCAAGTTTCGTTTCGTTGACTTATATATCCATCATTTGAACTTAGTGTAGTGATCATCTCTGGTGGTGAAAAGTTTTTGGTTTTCAACTTGTTGCTGATGGCATCCCAGACACTGGGCCTCCAAGTCTGCTTAGAAGTGATCCTTTTAAATGTATCACCTGCTGAGAGAAACCACGGTGGGTATTATTGGCCCGAGGTGCCGTCCAGATGTGCCCTAGAAGAGACATACATACCCATGGTATGACAGGGCCTGTCTGCATATAGCTTGATCCTGATTGGTAACTGCTTGAACAGGAATGTTCATTTTCACTGGCTGATAATGTGTCAGAGGTTGCAATGGCTTCCGATATCTTTGATAGAATGTCTGGATATAATGTCTTTGTTTTAATGGTTTTATTGGTGCTGTATAGTACAGATAGTAGTCATTAGTTGCTCTAATAATAGTTAATTATGAAAACATTAGACTTGATTAATAAATGATTACCTTTCATGGGATTGGAAGGGTAGATTGGAGTGTATATCCTTGTCATAAACAATTTAAAACTATTTCATAGTGAAAGGTTAACTTTGAGGGTACAGTAAATGGTGTATGGTGTTTCCTTGTTGGTGTTCCGATTCTGAAGGCTCAGGAATTTTTGCAGTCTAGTATGCATAATGTGTGTGCGCACGGTTCCATAAGTATATGCCCTGAGCTTGTGGAACAAGATAAACTCAGGTTATGGCAGAGGTTGGATTGATGTCATACGTAGTGTACAATTTTGTTCGCCGATCATGGTTAGCATTATGGTCCCTATTGTTTTTGCTTGGGCTAGCTTGCATGTATATTTTAAAGAATGGGCAGCATGAATGTCAATATCTCCGCAAACTTTGGTTCCATGCAAGTTCTTCGATCTTTGTTTGAAGGTGTGTTGATGGGAATTACATACATGTATGCCAAGGCCATGCAATCAATTAATTTATTATTAAATACAAGATTAATTGTGGTTCATGCGGTGGAGGAGCCAATAGGAATTGAGCAAAGTACTTTAGAGTGAAGGGCTCATCTTCAGATGAACTTTACGATCGGGATATCGTTTTGTGGCGCGCTGTAGTTTAGCGTGCACACCAAATGGCAAAACGTGTAAACTTCCCAGAGGAATTCCCGCCGACTTCCTTTTGTACTTATGATAGGGAACAGGCACATAGACTATATCTGGCATCGTGGCATATATTTCATTCCGTTTTGACGGTTAAGGGAGCATCCGTTATAAACTATCGAATACGAAATGTAGTAATTTCCCTCGCAATCCCATTCGCTCTGGCAATTGAGTGGGTTTAAATTCCACTCTATTTTTTTTTTACCTAGATGTACCTCACTGCCTCCTCAAACCTGACACGCTCCCAAGAATTTATTCCTCACATTTACTGCAACAAATTAGCTACTGGCGGAGCCAGAGTGCTCGTCCTGGAGGGGCCACTTCATAAATTCGAAGTGACTGAAACCGTGTCTGGGAAGAGATCAAAGAGGAGGGGTCCCCCTTTTTTTTGGGCAAAATTAGTTTGGGTTGTATTTTGTAACTTTTTAAAGTTAAATTTTGTTGAAGCAGGCATGGCTCCTGTTTGGTGGGCCCCTTGAATTTACCGCTGAAAATTTTAGTTCCCTGATTATGGATTTGATGTTATAAGGATGTGGCTATCCTTGGATCCTATAAACAAGCATACAAAGATATGTTTTGTGGAATTGGTCATCTCATCAATTGAGCATACATACTGTACGTCTATGATAAAAGATTAATTTAGTAAAAAATTAATTTAAAAAAAAAAATTGTTTAAGTTAGCTGTAAGGGGCCGGGAAGCTGGAAGGGGCCGGGTAATTTAATATTCCATATTTTCAATGCTTAACCATTGGAGGAATGTTGATGGATATCAGAGCCACCGTACAGTACAGATATTGTCTCATCGTCGTGCACCAAACGCAATTGGTTTGCAGTCTCTTACCACTGTTGGCTTAGTGAGTCTAGGGAAGGGGGGTGGTGGTGGTGGATAGGAATCAAGGTGAGTTTGCCATATCCATACGAGGGATACGTTACCCCTCACAACAAAATAGATTTATCCCTCTCCAACGTTTTGCAAACCAATCATTTGGTGTACGGTAGGAAGGTCAATAGGTCATGGATAGTGGGCTGCCAATCATCCCTCACCATACATGCATGTATAGACCCCAGGGCTTCATGGCCCCCAGGGTCCGGCGTTGTACGACCGCGGGTCTCTGCCGTGTTGTTAGATCTGTACGGGAGTACAGTAAATGATAATTCCGTTTCGATTGTGACGCTTTAGTTTGCATGCAGGCACAACTAATATCAACCACTCATTGACCGCAAAATCAACACAAATTTTTCCACAAAATAATACTGTGTATGTGCACTTGTTCATAATTCAAATATTAATGCTAATAATCTAAAGTCATACAATCAGAATTTGCAATATATGCACGTGCTATGTACTATAGCCGGATGTTTGATGTCTAATTTTTCAGTGTTTGGCCATCTGGTTCTATGACTTCATAAAGAGGAAATGATTGATTCCAACTCTATTGTTCTCTGCTCATTCAGGTGCCAGGCAATTGTGTGTCTGGTATCTCTCCTGTGGGTTTATTTAATTAAAACGACAGTGATGAGATTTGTGGTAACCAGTTTGAGGTTTGATATTATGGTAGCCCATAAGTTGGATAGCACACTGCAGATGTCTGTACAAAATATGATGGGAATAATAACATAATAATGTGTTAGGATATAAAGGTCAAATGTACTGTATCATGGAACATGCGTGTGTGTGCATTTGTCTTGCATTCTGACTTGGATGAGGACTTGGTCAAAGGAATTCCAAGTCCTCGGTAATCATTTCAAAAGAACGACCAGGTCCTCAGTAGGCTCTATATTGTTCATTCTATTGTTAAAGTTAGGGGTTAGGAAGTTTGCACAATGGATTTTACAATGGTGTCCTCGATCTGAATGTAAAACAAGCATGTGTGTGTGTGTTATGTTCATTACATTACAATATTTGCATTAGAACGATTAAATTAAAATTTTCAACAGCGGTTCCTCTTGTTCAGACAACTGTCCTATTGAAACCAAACAAATTTCTATATCTACTAGACCTAAAGGAATGAAGGAAATTATATCAGAAACACCAGGGGATTCTCTCTGCTCCTTAGCTGTTAAGAAGTGATATAGCCTAGATGCTGGTATGATATACCATAATTAACGACCATATTTTAACATTCTAGGTAAACTGTGCGACTGGCACACAGGTTGTACAGAGGATCTAGAGTTAGAGAGAGAGCATTGCATTTCTTTTTTTAAAATACTGCTTTAGTTCATCACCCATCCCCGCCTATGAGAATGAAAAAAGTTGTAAACTAAGCTCTTTCAAACTCTTTCCAGGCTGCAGGTAGGCTATATGTAAGACCACCTCAGATATTGGTTATATCAGTATGTAGGCCTAGTATAAGTTAGGCTACGTACATACTGTACTACACTTTATTTAAGATGTTTTAAGTAATGTAAATAAGACCATCTCAAATATAGGATACATGAGTTTGTATAAGTTAGGGGATAGGCTAGTATCTACATATATAGGCCTACGTACAGTACACTCTGTACTACCAGGGAGCTGCCAGGTACTGTGCATTATATTTGAGGTATGTTCATGTGACTACTAAGACCATCTCAAATTATATACTGTTGGATACCATACATGAGTATGAGTATAAGTTAGGCGATATGGTAGTATCTACATACTTGTATATTTGAAGTACTGTGCTTCTTGTAAGTCCACCTCAAATACATGAGTATACATAGGGGGCCTATGTTAGGGGATAGGCTATGGAATCTACATACATCATGTACATACCCTATATATTAGGTGGTCTTACATGAGGTGTATACTGGTATATTGACATTTTCATCCAGACTATAACATGATGCTGCTGCAAGCATGGACCTCTGTTGCACAGCTTGGCTGTCCAATACTGCCTATCTATACCTATAACGTAACCTTGAAATGCCCCTTTGATACATGTAAGTTCTGTTCTAGTGGGAGCTCTAAATGATGGGAAATGCCAACTGGAGAATTTCATTTATTTTCATCCCTCAGCCAAGGTTGTTCCAGTGTCATATTGGTAGGCTATGGCCTAACACACAGAGAGAGAGAGATAGGCTATCCATACCATACCTTTAATTACTTTTTCGGTTTGCATTGCCTCACTGGAATGTTACCGAGTTAATTCTTATCAGCGTGGCGGGATTATTAATGTCATTGGATATGTTACGTAGATGCAGAAACAAAATGCTTTATAAGTTAGAGCTCACATTTAGTTCATATTTATATCGTACACACGTATCGTATATACGTATCGTATGTACGTACTTATGCCTGTGAAAGTGACTTTAATTAACTTTCGGCATATTTTTTTTTCAGATTCTTCTCCTACAAAAAAGGCTGACCAGTTATATTTTCCTTCTTTACAATTTAGCACGTCCAGTGGTTATTATACCGTTGAGTGTTATACGTCGAATTGTTTGAAAAGCTAACTTTCGGATCCAATCAAAATGTATACTTAGTTTAGAGCCCTGGGATAATAATGATAATAATAATAAAGGATAATAATGATAATAATAATAAAGTAGGATGACGATGTCATGTTTGTGTAAGCAGTGACACAGTAAATAGTCTAAACTTGGAGGCATATCCCTCAGTACTTTAACGTAGTATATAAGCTGAGCTTGCTGCCTGGAATAGTTCACACCCTTCCAATACAAACATTCTGACATACCACTGGTGGTCAATTTTTTGTTGTTATCAGTATGTATATATAGATCTACATAAATAATTACTCATCTTCTATACCAACTCAACCTGTAGTTACTTGGAAGAGAAAGAGCTTGATGGATTTGTTTGATTGTTGAACCCGGCCAAGATATTATAGCCCTGGACATGTGGAGGTAACACGGTGACTGCATACATACAACTGTGCACCCAGGCTTGAGCACCAATAATATAATATTTGCAGGCAACTTGAACCTTGACATTAAATAGCCTCTCATAAAAGTTGAAAGTCCTTTTAAAAGAGCCTCACCCACTCACTCATGGAGAGATTGGAAGTGTGGGAGTTTTATGGCCTCTCTATTAATACTTACCCCATCTCTTACTATATATATGCTTTGGGGTAATGGGAATAAGTAAATATTTATCATTTTTCTAAAAAAAAGTTAATAAGAGTTATATACTGTTTGCAAAAATAAAGATTATGAAATATGTCCTAAACGAGATCATGCCTTAATTAAGGTGTTGAAAGTGTAATGAAGGCCGGTTAGAGAGGGTGCTGCAGGTCCGAGTCAGACAGGACAGGGGAGGACGTCAGCATTAATTGCAGGGAGGGGAGGGGAGGGGGGGAGGGTGAATGTGTTATATCGCTCGTAAATATCCAAACCGGGGTAAGTTTTGGGAATATATTATCAAAATTACGTGTTCTGCGTTCAATCTGTGAAGGCCAGACTATCGGGAAATATTTTATTGCACAGCTGTTTAGCTCAACAATGCCATCTGCGTGAGAGGTTATTTAGAATCGTAGGCCTATAGTATGCGATCTTCGTCACATTCAATGAGAGAGTTCACCGTCATGTTAGGTCTGTTTTGGACTTTTTTGTTCTTGTTCATATACAATCATGAAAATGACAAGGAAATTCGTTACTGGGCAATTCTGCCGTATTTCCGCGCACTGTTATTGTAACAGTACAGTAACTGTTCTTAATTCTGTGAATATTCATGAGGAATGACATCTCCCCCCTGGTCAAGGGCTGTTTGCATGAAACCAAGGAACTATCAGGCTATAGCTTCCTGATTAACCCAGGGTGCTAATTGACAGCAGTCTCTGCACTGGTAGTAGGGATGATCTTGCCCATGCAGTACTAGACATCAATGGCCTTCATGAGCAATTATTTATCACCTTCAACCAACCTCTTAGTCTTACTTTGAGAGAGCAAGATCTATACACAATCAGCTATTGTTGGTGGTGCACATCTTCTGTGTGCTCTATTATGAAGTTAAAAACAAGAAAGAGATTGTGGATTGAATGGAATTGGCCCTATAAGCACATGAAATGGCCCCATATACCACATGAAATGGGCCCGATATACCACATGAAATGGCCATATATACCACATGAAATGGCTCCATATACCACATGAAATGGCCCTATATACCACATGAAATAGCCATATATACCACATGAAATGGTCTCATATACCACATGAAATGGCCCCATATACCACATGAAATGGCCCCATATACCACATGAAATGGCCATATATACCACATGAAATGGCTCCATATACCACATGAAATGGCTCTATATACCACATGAAATGGCCCTATATACCACATGAAATAGCCATATATACCACATGAAATGGCCAATATACCACATGAAATGGTCTCATATACCACATGAAATGGCCCCATATACCACATGAAATGGCCCCATATACCACATGAAATGGCCATATATACCACATGAAATGGTCCCATATACCACATGAAATTGCTCCATATACCACTTGAAATGGCCTCATATACCACATGAAATGGCCCCATATACCTCATTAAATTGCCCCATATACCACATGAAATAGCTCCATATTAAATGGCCCCATATAAGCTACCACATGAAATTATGCGTATATATATACCACAATTGAAGTTTATGTGTGTGTGTGGTGAGGAGGAAGTTCATTCATTTTTGATCTACCTCAAACCCTCAAAAACAAACAAACAGAGGCATCTTTCTTCACCTTGCTTGAATGCTTCTGGTAAAAATAAATCACTGGTGTTTTTTTAAATCAACAGATGCTGGATTTGAATATTGGTGTGGCTGGGATCAAGTTTATTCTATTTTTGGGCTGCATGGAGATAAACATGTTTTGGTGGATGTTGCAGATGAATCATTTTATGACCAGTACAACAACCCAAGACTTTCAAGGATAAAAAAAAAGATAGATGGAATGATAGGCATATATTCCTCTGAATTAATGACTGGGACTGGAACAAAGCATATACCACTTGGCATAATTTACTAAACCTCTTCTTTGAAATCTTGACGAAGGCTTAAATGTCCCTCCAGGTAGAGCAGGCCAGGGAACCGCAAGTCAAGGAGAACTTTGAATGGTGGAATGATGGTATAACGCAAAAATCAAAGAAACAATGTCCCCTAATTTCCTCCCTTAATTACCATGTAAGGGGTATATCTTCTCTGTAAAGGTTGGTTGGTGCAAATGGTGCATTCTCCTTATTTTTGGCTGGTTAACACTTAGATATATGTCTTTTGATAAGACATTTTTTAGGGTTAAATTACCATCATTTCCCAATTTGGTTGAATTACCGCCTTTCCGATCTGTGAAGAAAATGGTTTTGGTTATTGATTGGTGCCCTCTCCTGGATTGTTTGTTTTTTGTCGGAAAAAGTTTTGTATTTGAGTTCCAATTAAAGCAGACAATGGGTTTTGTCTTAAAAACCTATTATTCCAGGCCATCATTTACGTTTCTGCGGTTGTTGGTGAATAAAAGAAGACTTTTGAAATTAATTCTTGGAAACAAAACGGGCAAAACCACTGCAGGGTCATATTATGATTATATATTACCTGAAGCCAGAGAGCAGTGGGACGCTGGGAGACGAAATAAGTTGGGTTTTGTTTGTATGAATCACTAGTAAATTTCAACCCCAAATATAGGCCCATT
>JAODAG010154425.1:0-14583 GCA_027574785.1 Orphnurgus asper
TTTGACAAGCCTTGAATCCATAAAGGAAAATTCGTTGAGACCGATATATTTGTCGATCTAAGACACACCGGTTACATACAAATATGGTCAATCTGTGCCACTGAGGAAGTGGAAATCATACCCTTTAAATCTAAAATTTGGGACAAGTTCATTGCTCTTTAGGAGACCAGTTTCATCAAACACAACCATATAATGATCGACTTTGAATACCCCAAACCAAATTTTGATCACTGCTCAGAACAAGGTCGATTTTTCCCCTAGGAGGAAAAAAATGTGGTTTGTACAAGGCCAACTCATTAAAGGTGAAAGAATTTGCGACCTCTTCTGAAATAAAGATGTGGCGGCAGTTCAATAGATGGTATATATTGAAATCATATTGATATCAGTAAAAGGCTTCAAAGACTAGTTTGGACTAACAATGTACTCTGAAATTACTTCCAAAGTAATTCTACATACAGATATTTTTTGTTAGCATAATTCATGTCTTTTATTTCTTTGTGGTAATTTGATGACTTGGCAGTTGACCTGTATTGAAATCATTGGGTGCAAAGTTATGCATCACTTAGCATTTTTGTATTCAGTACTCTTTCGTGTTCATGCTGCACACGATTCGTTCAGCACGGCTTCTCTACTGTGGTGATGAGTTGGGTCTTCGGCGGTGTTAGTGATTCCGTTTGATTTTCGTTGCGTGCATGGGTTTTGATAACTTTGCTCAGAACAGCTGCAGTGCAGTGGTGATGAACGGGTTGCTTTCACTTCCCTCGGTCTTTGAGAAAGTGGCTCCGATATCGAGGTACATTACACCGGGAGCAGGGTAGGATGGATGGGTACATGCCTGCCTATCTTCTGGACCGAGAAGGCTGGTGTGACCTTGATCAAAAATTTGGTCACAATGGATGTCGATGCACAAATTTAGATAAAAGTAGAGAATAATACCTTACGTTATTTATTGCATGTACTCCGGATTCCGTATGAGGCTTTCTAACGAACCCATACTATACTAAAATAAACATTTCAATTATTATTATTTTTTTTTAAACTTTCGCAGGTTTCCAACCATGGCCGGCAAAACTGCATGCAGGATAATTTGTATCTTGCCGACTCTACTGTTCATTGCTGCTGGCGTGACTCTCTTGATTTTCTTTCCAGGATTCTATCACAATCTCATAAAAGAGGTGGGTGTTAAATTTGGTATATATGTATAGGACTACCTCAAATACAGCCTGAGGATACATACGTGAGTATGTGTAAGTTAGGGCATAGGCTAGGTACGTATGCTATACGCTATATTTGAGGTAGGGATACCTGAAGTACTGACCTTAAATTTACTCTCGGTAAAACCTAGTGTTGTGCGAATATTATCGATATTCTTGCCGATTATCTGAGTTCTTTTAATTATATTTTACAGTGAAATTGTCTGAATCAGAGTTTACAAAACAGGAAATCATTTGATAAAATATTTTTCGTTACTCTGTAATATTTTTTAATAAAGAAAACAAGGACTCTATGTAGTCTGATGCGGCTGATATACACGGGTGTTTGTCAGACTATATCTATGATGATAGTCCAAATTCTAATGGTGTGCTCTTTCACTATGATTTTGGTTCTTTTAGTAAACAAAGGAATCACTAATCTTTTGGACTCTTGGTTATTCATTTTCATGATACATATTACTCTCCATTTACTTGTGCCGACAGTTGCTCATAACATTTTGAAAAAGATCCGGTTCCGGCCGGAATTAAAAAATATCCGGCCGGAACCGGATAATTTTTCATTATCTGGCAGGATAGTCCAGCCGGACCGGGGTGGGGTGGGAGTTTGCAAGTCGTGAACCCCAAGCACGACAGCCGCAGATTTTTACTTTTACTTTTTACCACGTATCGAGTGTCTTCCTTCCCATGCGTGACTTATATAAAGTAATTTTTAGTCATGTTACATCCTGCAGTGTTTACGTTCTGTACAATTAATTCAAGGAAATTCAAACTCGCTTATATAATTTGTGCGGCAAGTGTTGCTTCATTATTTCGTAACAAATGGTATTTATTAACTTATTAACGGTATAAATTTGAAGCCCCGCCCGCCGCCTACGTGGAATGGAATCGTCGATTTGTTACAACAGGGTTTTTTTAATTTTTATTTCACACGGAGTAGGTAAGCTTTACCCTGCATTTATGCTTGCCCCGAGCAGTATCCCCAAAAATCTGCAATTATGAGCAGAAGTTATGGCAATAAGGTCATTTTTTCGCACGATAAATAGGTTGTATTTGTGCGTAGGCCTGACCTGCCAGTGACATGTGTACATGCATTGTATGCACCCAAATTGTTGTTTGTCCATTGTGTGTTTGCTCTTGAAAGGGTAGGGTCAGTCTGTGTTTTGTTTTGTTATTTTATGATGAACCCATCGGACAGTTAGCACTACTGCATCTATATACAGTCCCCAATATGCCTTGGGTACAATTCACTCATGAATGCAGGAAATTGTGGTTTTCCTCTGCCCAGTCTTACCAGATAAATCCTCTTGTTAAGTAAATAGGGCTGGTCAGAATTTAATCCTGAATCACCATGAAGTAAACAGTAGATAAACGCTGAATTTGCTGCTTCGCTCTAAGGGGAAGGTAGCCCTAATGATTTTAGCCTGTCACATTATAGCCTGTCACATTATAGCCTAGTCTACTAGGTACATTGCAAAGAGATTAACACGCAGCACATGATTGGTATAAGCAAGACCGTATTTTGGCAAACGTTCTTATTCTCCACTACATCAGAAATAATATAATTTATTTGTAACGCACTGCCACATTGAATGTATGTGTTTGGCGATTGCCATGCCGGCCTGGAAGAACTTGAGAATGTCAATGTTTGAATATCGAAATGGCATATTTTTAAAGCTTTTTGGCATTTTTTCAAATTCAAATAATTTGACTGGATACAGTGATCGTGACACAGCTATGAACCTGTTTATTCCCAAAATATTCGTAAGGATTGGTTGAAAAAAACGAGCATTATTTTCCGGTTCTTAGCTCCTGGAATGAAAGACTATACCCTTGTGAGTGGTATGTATATGCTTCATGATGTAGGACTACCTCAAATATTTAGGATACTTACATGTGTAAGGGATAGGCTAGTATCTATTTACATAAACATGTATACACTATCATATATTTGAGGTGGTCTTGAAGTGCATACCAGTTGTGAGTCATTGTCAGGCTTCATAAGAGAGCAACCGGTTACCGCAGTTTTATATACTGTTAGGGCAGGATGTACTCCAACTAATTTCAAGGGCGGCATGCAAAATATATACCACAAGTGACTTTGAAAAAGAGCTGGTTAGTTGCGAATGAGGAATATGCACCATTTTAATTTTTGTAACATTTTTTATTGGATATCAACTGTAAGTCTAAGGGGTAGTAGTTTAAATATAGTGTGTGTAGTGTATGCAGATACTAGCCTATCTCCTAACTCATACATATTCTCATTGTTCATCCTATATTTGAGGTCTGTACTACCTCATATGTAGTGCACATACGGTGTATGTGGATGCTAGCCTAGCTGTCCGCTAACTTACAAAATATAATACAGTATATGGAATGTAAAGGGGATTTTTTTATTTTTTATTGTGGACCATAGTAGTAGTAGTACTAAACGCTTTAAGAACGTTGGGGGCAGTATGTTGCTTATCAAGTTGTTTTTTCTGGCAACGTCAAGTTGAACTTTGATGCTATGGGCTTCGTTGGTGCACGCGGAAGCTGTACGTACGTAAGCACTGCTGCTGGACGGGGCACACACAAGCAGCTGTAGAACGTGGTCTTGTATATCCAATGTTGCATACTTTACGAGACAATATGCTTAGCCTCCTAATTGCCTTCCCTTACAGAATGTAGTGCTCGCAAACCAGAAGACCGGTTTTCAAAGTTGGCAGACCCCTCCGATTCCCATCTACTTTCAAGTGTGGGTTTGGAACGTCACAAACGCCGACGAAGTCGTGGCCGGAGCCAAACCGTTCGTAGTGCAACGGGGTCCGTACACGTACAGGTAGGACAGTCACGTGGTGCGACGGGTATTGTGCTTCAGTGTGGTGGATTTCAGAACGGTTCCCTCTTACCCACTCGACCGTTTCTCCTTTCTGCTCCATGGTTGCACCTTCTGCTGAAAGGTTGTACCTTCCTGCTCGACGGTTTCTCCTTCCCGCTTGATGGCTGCTCCTCCATGCTCAACGGTTCCTCCTTCTCAATCAACGGTTGCTCCTTCCTGCTCAACCGTTTCTGCTTCAGCAGTTGCTCATTGTATGCTTTGCTTAAATTATTTTTTTCTTCCTGCTGAACAAGTCTTTGTTCCATCTGAAAATTTTCCCTAGAATGTCTGTTTTTCGCTTTACAACATTAGGGAAACCAGAAACAAAGAAAATGTGACATTTGATGAATCTTACGAAGAAATCTCGTATACGTCACCTCAGTCGTACGAATTTATCCGAGAGAAGTCAGTCGGAGATCCCTCAGAGGATAACATTACGACTATCAACATTCCCTACTTGGTGAGTAGCTGGGTAGTATGTCCAGAATCTTATTTATGAATCTGGTAGAATGCTCTGTCCAAGAGATACATATGTACATTGACTTCACCACAGTTAGTGGTACCCGGGTACACTTAAAATTTATAGTCGACACTTACCTGTCTTTTCCCCCCCCCCCGGTATAGTTGTATGGGATAGACTAATATCTACATACACATGTACAATGTCTCACATGAGGTACATATCACCCATAATGCCCAGATGTTGGGATGATGTTTAATATTAACATATAAAATAAGAAACTGAGCAATGGGGGAATGATTTTCAATATACTTTGCGGAATTATTTGAATTAACAGAAATTCTCTACTAGATCACACATATCTTATCTAATATATATATATATATATCTATCTATATATATTGACCATGTCAACTATGCCGAGGGTCTGCCAAGTATCCTTGCCGGCTAGAATAACGCATAGTACCTCTGGTTTTGCACGATCCTCTCACACTGCTAGACGCGTTCATTTGCCTGCTGGTGGTATTCCTTCCGCCAAGCTACGTACATTTACGCATTCAAGCCTTTCTCGATCTCTCTCGTTCAAAGCACTCGGCACTCCTCGTAAAACACGTTCGCATTCTCGACCCACGTAGCCAAACGAAAGCTAGCAGAACGGCGGCCCGTCTAACATTGGCTCTAGTTTGTGACATTTGTAAGACAAATGTAAGGGCCGCCGCGCAAGGCGCAACAACCAGAATGCCTTCGCGATTCTGAATAGCCACTTCGTATAGCTAAACTCCGTACGGTCAGACAGGTTTTTCCATTGGCTTGAGGGCTCGTATGAAGATGGAAACTGGGATATCCGACATTACTGAAAACGTCCCAACGATAGGCCTAACATTGATGTCATGCCGTTTGGCCTATCGTTTCTGTGACAGGTGTATGCTTGATGTCCAGCCTAGCCCCGTACATTTGTTCAGCACAGCTACAGTAGGCATGCCCATACACGGCTCCATAGAGTTAGCAGTGGATGGATGGATGGGTTTAAGGACGGCCTGCAACCGGTTTAATGGTGGAATTTACGTCCTCCAAACAGGGCCATGGGCTACACATCACGTGGGCCTACGCTCGCCCCAATGGTGTCCATTAGCCATCTGATCGAACTAGGATTTTGAACTTTATAACGTTTCATCGTTTGGAGGGCCTTCTGGATATCCTCACGACATTTACAGCGTTTAGTAGGTCTACTAAGTATATCCTCTTAATATTTTTAGTAATTAGTAGGTCTGCTTAAGTATTCCTTACAACATTTACACTACTTTAGAGGGTCTGCTGAGCTTCCTCATAACATTTATAGTAATTAGTAGGTCTGCTAACTATCCTTATTACAATTACTTTTTACTTTAGACGGTCTGCTATATGAATATCAATAATTAGTAGGTCTAACTAAGCATCCTCATCACATTTATAGTAATTAGTAAGTCTGCTAAGTATCCTAATCACTAATACGCTACTTTGCGGTCTGCTTAGCATCCTTTCATAAAAATTTACATTTTCATCAACTTAGTGGGTCTGCTGTGGGTCATCCTTTTGCCAAGTACGCCGTTTTAGAGGGTGTCTACCGAGTATCCCTTTAAGACTGGGGACGTTATTCTACCCCATCCACTCCTCGCAACAGTCTGACGGACATACTTAGAGGAGCACATTGATCGACGGTGCTTTTAGCACCATATTTGCAGCCCCGGGGAACAGGTTTCGGGATCTCGTTTGCCCCCTCCTCAATGACCCTGCACTTCGCCTTTCCGCAGACCGTGGTCAACACCGCCTCTTTCTGGAGCCCCACCGAACAATTTGTCGTGGAAGTGTTGGCGAAGAAGGCCGGCGCCCACGTCTTTGAAACGTTTCGCGTCCGAGACCTCCTGTGGGGTTACACGGACCCCCTCCTGGAGGAGATCGCTGCCATCATGCCCGGGGTAGTGCCGACGGACGTCTTTGGAATCTTTGCCGACGTGAGTCGTTTGAATTGATCGCTCGCCAGGTATAGCACGGCCAATCTTTTTTGGTTTTCGATAATTTATTCGGTTCATTGCGAGTTTGAATCGACGCCTTTCCTTTGTGGTACTTTCCCCAAAGTTGGGAGTCTGATATTTTCTAGAAAACGTGTCCTGTCGCCGTCTCCGTCCGTATGTTGTAATGGACGAAAATTGTACTGACTATCGGCTCAATTCTGCGTTCCAACAATATCGAGCCTTTGGAATTGGACGATATGGCTCGAGAAGCAATATTTAACATGAATATCAATGTATTTACTGGCCCCCCCCGCTGGAATTATGGCAAAGAACAATATACAGCTTAGATCTAAGCTAATCAACTCTCAAAGATTAATATGTTATTACGTTGATCGCTACGTAGAGTAAACAATGGTTTCTCCACGAGACCACATGAAATCACACGTCGTACTCTCTATAGCGAAGCCATTTTATTGGAAAAGTTCACATTGTTCTTTATGAGACACATGTCACAATTTAGTTTAACGATCGTAAATTATCGTCAATGTTTTTTTCGCAGTTAAAGTCTTGCTTTCTTTTTCGTTAACAGAAGAATAATTCCTACGACGGGGTGTACGTGGTTAACTCTGGTAAGGACGATTCATCTCAGACCAGTCAAATCATGACCTACAGAGGCAGTGACCATCTGAGCTTCTGGACCACGAACACTACCAACATGATCAATGGAACTGGTCAGTTAATAGAGCAATATAGAGTCACATTCTAAAAATAATTCCAACTGAATAGAATAGTGTAGGGTCACAGCTCCATCAGTAACCTCATCAACTGATCTCATCAGTGAATAGTATAGTGTATTATCACAGTCCATTAGTTGAACCTCATCAACTGATCTCATCATTGAATAGAGTAGTGTAGGGTCCCAGTCCATCAGTGACCTCATCAACTGATCTCATCAGTGAATTAGTGTAGGGTCACAGTCCATATTTTAACCTCATCAACTTATCTCTTCAGTGAATAGTGTAGGGTCACAGTCCATCAGTAACCTCATCAACTGATCTCATCAGTGAATAGAATAGTGTAGGATCACAGTCCATATTTTAACATCATGAACTGAATCTCATCAGTGAATAGTATAGTGTAGGGTCACAGTCCATCAGTAACCTCTTCAACTGATCTCATCATTGAATAGAGTAGTGTAGTGTCCCAGTCCATCAGTAACATCAACTGATCTCATCATTGAATAGAGTAGTGTTGGGTCCCAGTCCATATTTTAACATCATGAACTGATCTCATCAGTGAATAATATAGTGTAGGGTCCCAGTCCATCAGTGACCTCGTCAACTGATCTCATCAGTGAATAAAATAGTGTAGGGAGGGTCACAGTCTATCAGTAACCTCATCAACTGATCTCATCAGTGAATAGAATATTGTAGGATCACAGTTCATGCATATTTTAACATCACGAACTGATCTTGTCAGTGAATAGAGTAGTGTAGGATTGCAGTCCATAAGTAACATTCATGATCTGATCTTGTCACTACAAATATTAGATCAAACGAAAAATAATAATAATTGTTCTGCTTGGTTGGTGTAAGCTGGACACTAAAGAGAATCAAACCCTAAGTTCAAAGAGATCAGGACGGCTACGTTTCTCGTTTCTCCTTTGGTGACCATAAGAAGACTTACCGATATACTGGAGTGGATATTCGTACCATTATTTTCAAGTCATGCCTTTGTACGTTTAATTTGCACGATCCAGAAGAAAAGCTCAAGAAATGACCGTTTCGGAATCGAATGGAGGTCTCACCGGCGAGGGAAAATGAATCAACAGGAGAGATTGCACTCTTCCTAATACTTGAGATTCCTGGATGTCTCTCAATGTTAGTGCCGTTACAGCGGCTGGTTAAAAACGACCCCACTTGAAAGTCATGGTACATACAAGTGTCGTATTTTTTTTGGCTTTCACACAGACGGGACCTACTACCATCCATTCATCAACAAAAGTGAACCGATCTACGTGTTCTCCTCTGATATATGCAGGTGAGATCTTATCTTCATTTTGCCCTCGAAATGGCGATTCGTATCTCGGGTCTTTGTCTGTGGCTCTATTTATAGACGACGTGGTCCCGGGCCTCTACCCCCCCAAAAAAACGTTTGAAAATGACTCGCGTGCACCAACGGTCTACTCGGGACACCAGTCTGTTGGAAATTTTGCCTTGCAATTTATCATGGCAGCGCGTCTCAGCAGGAATATTTTCGACTCGAATCATCATCGCCGTGCATTCACCGAATCGAACCGCGAGACAGTTAGGGCCTCTGGGCTATGACGTGTCCCGACTCTTCCAGAAAATTAATACAAATAAAAAATAAATTAGCTTTAAGGATGTAAGAAAAATCTTGACGTACCTAACCCGAGTCACCTCAAAGTATATAGCGTGGAACCCCCGACTGGAGTATCAAGTCGAACGTGTATGCAATCTGGAGGCCGTTGTTCGTCACAGCGACACGAGAGGGTTCACACATTATGAACTTAGCACTTTACTAGTCGACTTTAAGACCATCCGTACGACGAGGCGTTTGGAAACAAATCACGGCTCCATTCCGTCGACGGTGCATACAGCAAGAATAAAACTTTGGTCGATCCCACGCTGGGAATCTCGCCGGGGTAAATGTTTTCCGAGGGAATCCCTACGCTCTCTGGACACGTTTACTTCCCCCGCATTTCCTTGGTCGTCCAAATTCAGGCCCAAGCAGACTTGCTTTCGAGCCTACTTGTGTGGACTTTCACACTTGTAATCCTGTGCATAGCTTGTTATAATACTACAGAACAAACTCTCACAAAGCAGTCTTGTCAATATTTAGGGAATTTTTCGTGTTTCACAGGGCTCTCGCAAAAAATCGTGCCGGTTCGGAGGAGCCGTCTCTCCTTGGCGACCGAATCACAAACGTTTTTTCAGCAGCTGTGGCTGCACGGTCCGCAAAGAACAACCATCATTTAGCGTTAAATTGAACAATAAAACAAAACAACAGATTGGATCGTATCGTGTGTTTGCAGCCTTGACGAGCACTCTCCCGGTCATTCTTGCAATGTTCCTCAGGTCCATCCAGGCGACCTTCGAGCAGACCGTCAGCATACACGGTGTACCCGCGGACCGTTTCGTGGCTCCACGGTCCGTATTCGAAAATGCGACCGTCAACCCCGCCAATATCGGCTTTTGCACGCCGACCGCTGACTACTGCCTTCCCGGTGGATTGCTTAATTGCAGTAACTGCCATCAGAGTAAGTGCATGTTCACGAGGAAGGGGAAGGGGAAGGGGGTGGGATAGGATGGACACCCCCCCTAATATATCCCAGAGTTGTCTTACCCTCCCTCCTTCCATAGAAAAGAAGGTGGTATTTTTTTTGGTAATCTTTTCCCCCAATTATTCTTTCACTGCAAGCTGTTAAAAGTCAAAGGGACTATACTTAACAAATGTTTCTAAAAACATTGGGGAAGGCTTGCATATCTTGGTTGGTAACCCCCCCCCCTCCACGCCCCTAAATTCTATGCAGATTGCTGCCCTAGGGGGTGTGACATCGGTAAGCAGAATAAACTTTAAAGTACTACGTGATGGGCGCCTTGATGAGGCTGCGTTGATATAACCGACTATAGAGGCTGTCGTAGGCTTTTGAAACCTTACAAGAACGCCCGTAAGTCTTCGCACGTCCGACATTTTGCAATACGTATAAAAGCGTGCCTGGCCCTATACCGTTCACAAATCACGGTGAATCATTAGGCAGAATTGTACAGTCTTGCCGTGTAAAAGTGGCGGCAAGTTTTGACCGTTTCTTTGTTGCATTCTTCGATGGTGGAAAATGTATGTCGGTTACGTATATGTTATTAATTTTCTTGTGTTCTTGTTGTTTTCTTGGACACCCGTAATTCTCGACACATCCGACATTTTGCGATACGTATAGAAGCGTGCCTGGCCCCTATACTGTTCACAAAGCAGTGAATCCGACTGGTCACCAATGGGGGGGGTGTTGTGTAATACAGATTCATTAGGCAGAATCGTACAATGGTGCCGTATGAAAAGTTTTCTACCTTTCCTTTATTATTGCGTTCGTTGGTATATGGGCATGGTACTACCTGACCACCCTCTGGGAGTATTCTCTTCATTTTGGCATTTATTTTTCAATTCTGTGTTCCCCCTTCCCCTCCACCCCTTCTGTGAAGAAAAAAATCGAGATTGATTCTTGACGTTGATTGTACCGTTAGATAGTGGTACACAATTAAAATTGCTCATGATTGCTCATGTCTGCTCCCTGCAAGTATGTTGGTCAGGATTGGAGGAAGCTTTTAAACTGATGACCTCTGTCCATGAAGATATAGTTTATAAAGTGAAATGTCAAAGATCACTTTACTTTTAAAGATGTGTGTCGAGTATATTGGGATTGATAAGGGGGGAAAACTGTGCCCTCCCACCCGCACCCTACATCGTTGGAGGTACTCTTCTGTCGACTCTTTTGGCTTTTGGATGACGTTCGGCATTACCCGATGCCACGAATTATTGGCGTTTTGAACAAAGATTGATCTGACGTTAGTTTAATATTCATATTATTATAATAATCAGCTGTACCGTTCCAATAGGTGCACCAGTCGTGACCTCACTTCCGCACTTCCTTTACTCCGATGAGGTCGTGTTTGAAATGTTAGACGGAGAGATCCACCCCAACCGAGAAGAACACCAGACGACGTTCGATCTCGAGCCCGTAAGTCTGAATTAGACTGAATTCTACCTGACTGAACTGAATTCTACCTGACTGAATTCTACCTGACTGGACTGAATTCTACCTGACTGAATTCTACCTGACTGGACTGAATTCTACCTGACTGGACTGACTTCTACTTGACTGGACTGACTTCTACTTGACTGGACTGAATTCTACCTGACTGGACTGACTTCTACTTGCCTGGACTGAATTCTACCTGACTGGACTGTATTCTACCTGACTGGACTGAATTCTACCTGACTGGACTGACTACACAGTGCCACTATAGGTGGCTATATACTGATCATAAAGTGTAGTATATATGCATAGGTCATTATAATAACACAGACACATAGTAACTGTATAGGTACCAATCACCAATAGTACATAGTTGGATAGCTTGCTTAGACAAAGAACAGACTTATTTTGTTCTCGAGGCCTGTAAGTCATTATACCTGCCTGAAGTAGTACCATTGGAGGTGGCTATATATCCATACAGTGTAGTATATATATATATATATATATATATATATATATGCATAGGTCATTCTAATAACTCCAGACATAGCATTAGGGCTACCTTCCCCTTAGAGCGAAGCAGCAAATTCAGCGTTTATCTACTGTTTACTTCATGTTGATTCAGGATTAAATTCTGACCAGCCCTATTTACTAAACAAGAGGATTTATCTGGTAAGGCTGGGCAGAGGAAAACCACAATTTCATGCATTCATGCTTGAATTGTACCAAAGCATATTGGGGACTGTAGATGCGGTAGTGCTAACTGTATGCAAAGGGTCAAAGGATTTGTGTCATAACTGCTGCTCTGCCTGGGTTTTTTTTTTATGAGGTGTGATAATCCTTTATAGTAGATGGATATCTTGTTTAGACAAACAACAGACTTATTTTTATCTATGGGCCTGTAAGTCATTTATACCTGCCTGGCTGAAGTAGTACCACTATAGGGTGGCTATATATCCATACAGTGTAGCATATGCAATAGGTCATTCTAATAACTCAGACACATAGTAACAAACTCAGTGTATAGGTACAAATCACCAAATAGTACTGGAGGTGGCTATACTTAATCATACAGCGTTGCTTATGTGTAGGTCGTTCTAATAGCACCCCAGCTGCGTAGTAACTGTATAGGTAACAAACTATATATATATACATAGTACCTCAATATAGTCGGACGTCCTGTGTTATGACCTGTGTATGGCGGGTAACGCAGTTTTCATTGACATTTTCAATATTTGTCACCGTGTTATGCCGTTGATGCATTCAACATGTATGCATTGCAAAATGTACATACCTGAACTTGGATAACTTCCAGCAGTTTAGTCTTATTGCTATGCTATGACAAACTTCATGACAATACATAACCATGTTTCAGACAATTAAAGCCATCGGTTTTGTTCGGATAATGGTCTCAATTTTCAGACATTGACAAGAATCCCAGTGTGTGTCGGTCAACTCCCACGTGTTTTCGTCATATGTAAACCTTACGTTTACCAGTATCTTCTTTCTAGTCTTCTTCTGTCTACACCCCCGCGTCTCTCTGGTATTCATTAATATACTTAAACCTTCACGTTTAACCAGTATCATCTATTATTATTGCAGATATTAAACAAATATTAAATCATGGATAATCTTTCTTTTTTTATCCAGACCACGGGGGGACCTGTTCAGGTTTTTAAGAGGCTGCAGATTAACGTTTATCAGAAGCCTTACTCGTCGTTTTTGTAAGATAAAATTCCTCCTTTTTTGTTGTTGTTGGTATTAGCGTATTGATTGTGACCGTTGCTTGAAGTGTAGGCAGACTTTTATTATTCTTCCGCGGGTTCCAGGATGCTTCGCACCGCGTATTCAAGGGCGGACATCGAATAGACCGTTGAAAAAAAAATCCCAACGTTGCAAGGGGAGGGCGCATCCTTCGTCTTGCCGTAAAGTTAAAGTACCCAACGGACACTTGAAACTAGAAAACATACCACAGTCCTTACAGTTATCATACACCTATGATCTCATCACTTTTATCTGCTGGAGAATGTTACAGAATGCAGTTTACTGACTAAAATTCGCCCGAGTGAACACTTAATTTTGGTCGTTTGTCCTGCCTGTGACTAGTATAAAGGACCTTAGTAGCTCTGTGGGGTATCTAGATATACCCATTCGTGGATCGAGTGGACTCTGCCCGGATTATTTTTATATATATTCTATTTCCTGCTCAGCTATGTTGCCTTTAAACTGCTTTTGTATTTTTCTTTCCTTTTTTTGTGTCGCAGGGATTTTAAGTCACTCCCGATTGCATATCTCCCTATAGTTTGGATCAATGAGGTAGGGTCATTTTTTTTTCTTTAATACTTTTTAAGTTTCAACTGTCTACCTTATTTGTGTGTGTCTACCTATTTGGGTCTGTTTCCCTACTTGAGTCTGTCTACCTATATTGGTCTGTCTATCTATAGGTCTGTGGTCCAATAGTTCTGAGGGCCAACAGGTCTGTCTATAGATATGCCTGTGTGTAGGTCATGAGAAGTCAAAAACAATGAAATGTTATAATATCCTACTGCCCATAAAGTCCACTTTACTCAAAGTTTGCCACTATCATCAACGTATATCGGTGCACAAATTTGCTCATGAATAAGAAGTCGTTCTTTTCCTGTCGGATGTCAAAAAAGAGAACACCGAAGTAGATGTTACTCAGGGAGAGTAGAAGTCTAATTGTGACCATGGTTGTTGATCACAGTCATCAATGTGTACAATATTGTCAAATGTGAAAGGTCATTTGTGGTTGTTCGTGGCAAATAGGGATATCTTCTCTATTTTGATCTGGTGGACAAGGATGTAGCTTTATCATGAACTTTATCAGTGACTGTGGTATATTCTCTGAAATTGTTATTTATCCCTTGAAAGTTTTGTTACAGTGACCACAGCCTGTCTAAGCCATCACAGCCATCACCACATATTACCTGTTCTTGAATTGGAGGTCAAAGGTCATGTGATGTATATGCATGGCTAACCACTTAGTTAGCCAATTGTGCTTCACTGTGATCTACTGGTTTTATCTTTCTTTCTTTTTAATTAAGTTTTCCTTTTGTGTGTGTGTAGGGGGACTTTGTATTCATCTTATATCCACATTTGTTTTTGTGTAAGGAAGATGGATAACTGGAATAAGTTTCCAAAACTTGCCTTGAAATTTTGTATGCAAATAGCAGGGAAAATATACAAGAATCGGACTACTGCAGGGAAAGTTAAACTCAATACTAGTAAGGGACTACTGCAGGGAAAGTTAAACTCAATACTAGTAAGAG